>CM033470.1:125112954-125232954 GCA_019447015.1 Hymenochirus boettgeri
CATATGTGTGGTTCACACGCGGACTGGAAGCGAAAAGCACAAAGTGAGACAATGCACGATGGCTCAGAAACAGCGAAAATATTTAGCCAACTCCGAATTTGGACAGTCTGCAGTTTTTCCACAAAACACCCCCGTAACTAGAAATACCCCCCACAAACTATATATTCCTGAAATCTACACACTTCACTTACATGTATGTCACTGTAGTTTGTTCATTCATACCATCAATGGTGTGGGCCAGTTCTTCGTAGAAGTTCGCATTTGTCTGAAAAAATAAAAAAAACAACTTCAAAAGGTAGAAATCATGCCAAAACCTCATGGAATGAATAAAAAAGTTACTAATATCAATCTCCCAATGTCCTGAATCAACGGTATGCCATATGTGTGTACACACGGACTGGAAGCGAAAGCCACAAAGTGAGACAATGCACGATGGCTCAAAACAGCGAAATATTTAGCCAACTCCGAATTTGACAGTCTGCAGTTTTTTCCACAAAACACCCCCCGTAACTAGAAATAACCCCCACAAACTATATATTCCTGAAATCTACACACCTTCAGCATTGTAACCTGTAGTTTGTTCATTCATACCATCAATGGTGGGCGCAGTTCTTCGAAAATTTCGCATTTGTCTGAAAAATGAACAAAAAACAACTTCAAAAGGTAAAATCATGCCAAAACCTCATGGAATGTAAAAAAAAGTTACTAAATATCAATCTCTCCAAATGTCCTGAATCAACAGGTATGCCATATGTGTGGTTCACACGCGGACGTGGAAGCGAAAAGCCACAAAGTGAGAATGCACGATGGCTCAGAAACAGCGAAAATATTTAGCCACTCCGAATTTGGACAGTCTGCAGTTTTTCCACAAAACACCCCCGTAACTTAGAAATAACCCCACAAACTATATATTCCTGAAATCTACACACCTCAGCTATGTAACGCTGTAGTTTGTTCATGTAGTTGTTCATCATACCATCAATGGTGTGGGCGCAGTTCTTCGTAGAAGTTCGCATTGTCTGAAAAAATAAAAAAAACAACTTCAAAAGGTAAAATCATGCCAAAACCTCATGGAATGTAAAAAAAAGTTACTAAAATCATCTCCCAAATGTCCTGAATCAAACGGTATGCCATATGTGTGGTTACACAAGGACGGGAAGCGAAAGCACAAAGTGAGACAATGCACGATGGCTCAGAAACAGCGAAAATATTTAGCCAACTCCGAATTGGACAGTCTGCAGTTTTTTTCCACAAAACACCCCCGTAACTTAGAAATAACCCCCACAAACTATATATTCCTGAAATCTACACACCTTCAGCTATGTAACCTGTAGTTTGTTCTATTCATACCATCAATGGTGTGGGCAGTTCTTCGTAGAAGTTTCGCATTTGTCTGAAAAATAAACAAAAAACAATTCAAAGGAAAAATCATGCCAAAACCTCATGGAATGTAAAAAAAAGTTACTAAATATCAATCTCCCAAATGTCCTGAATCAAACGGTATGCCATATGTGTGGTTACACACGGACTGGAAGCGAAAAGCCACAAAGTGAGACAATGCACGCTGGCTCAGAAAAAGCGAAAATATTTAGCCAACTCCGAATTGGACAGTCTGCAGTTTTTTCCACAAAACACCCCCGTAACTTAGAAATAACCCCACAAACTAATATTCCTGAAATCTACACACCTTCAGCTATGTAACCCTGTAGTTTGTTCATTCATACCATCAATGGTGTGGCGTAGTTCTTCGTAGAATTTCGCATTTGTCTGAAAAAATGAACAAAAAAAACTTCAAAAGGTAAAAATCATGCCAAACACCTCATGGAATGTAAAAAAAGTTACTAAATATCAATCTCCAAATGTCCTGAATCAAAGGTATGCCATATGTGTGGTTACACACGCGGACGTGGAAGCGAAAAGCCACAAAGTGAGACAATGCACGATGGCTCAAAACAGCGAAAATATTTAGCCAATCTCCGAATTGACAGTCTGCAGTTTTTCCACAAACACCCCCGTAACTAGAAAACCCCCACAAAACTATATATTCCTGAAATCTACACACTTCAGTATGTAACCTGTAGTGTTTGTTCATTCATACCATCAATGGTGTGGGCTAGTTCTTCGTAGAAGTTCGCATTTGTCTGAAAAAATGAACAAAAAACAACTTCAAAAGGTAAAATCATGCCAAAACCTCATGGAATTAAAAAAAGTTACTAAATATCAATCTCCCAAATGTCCTGAATCAAACGTATGCCATATGTGTGGTTACACACGCGACGTGGAAGCGAAAAGCCACAAAGTGAGACAATGCACGATGGCTCAGAAACAGCGAAAATATTTAGCCAACCCGAATTGGACAGTCTGCAGTTTTTTCACAACAACACCCCGTAACTTAGAAATAACCCCCACAAACTATATATTCCTGAAATCTACACACCTTCAGCTATGTAACTGTAGTTTGTTCATTCATACCATCAATGGTGTGTGGGCCAGTTCTTCGTAGAAGTTTCGCATTGTCTGAAAAAATGAAAAAAAACAACTTCAAAAGGTAAAATCATGCCAAAACCTCATGGAATGTAAAAAAAGTTACTAAATATCAATCTCCCAAATGTCCTGAATCAAACGGTATGCCATATGTGTGGTTACACACGCGGACGTGGAAGCGAAAAGCCCAAAGTGGACAATGCACGATGGCTCAGAAACAGCGAAAATATTTAGCAACTCCGAATTTGACAGTCTGCATTTTTTCCACAAAACACCCCGTAATTAGAAAAAACCCCCACAACTATATATTCCTGAAATCTACACACCTTCAGCTATGTAACCTGTATTTGTTGTCATTCATACCATCAATGGTGGGCGCAGTTCTTCGTAGAAGTTCGCATTTGTCTGAAAAAATAACAAAAAACAACTTCAAAAGGTAAAATCATGCCAAAACCTCATGGAATTAAAAAAAGTTACTAAATATCAATCTCCCAAATGTCCTGAATCAAACGGTATGCCATATGTGTGGTTACACACGGGACGTGGAAGCGAAAGCCACAAAGTGAGACAATGCACGATGGCTCAGAAACAGCGAAAATATTTAGCCAACTTGAATTTGGACAGTCTGCAGTTTTTTCCAAAAACACCCCCGTAACTTAGAAATAACCCCACAAACTATATATTCCTGAAATCTACACACCTTCAGCTATGTAACACGTGTAGTTGTTCTTCATACCATCAATGGTGGGCGGCAGTTCTTTAGAATTCGCATTTGTCTGAAAAATGAACAAAAAACAACTTCAAAAGGTAAAATCACCAAAACCTCATGGAATGTAAAAAAAGTTACTAAATATAATCTCAAATGTCCTGAATCAAACAGGTATGCCATTGTGTGGTTACACACGCGGACGTGGAAGCGAAAAGCCACAAAGTGAGACAATGCACGATGGCTCAGAAACAGCGAAAATATTTAGCCAACTCCGAATTTGGACAGTCTGCAGTTTTTTCCACAAAACACCCCCGTAACTTAGAAAAACCCCACAAACATATATTCCTGAAATCTACACACTTCAGCTATGTAACACTGTAGTTTGTTCATTCATCCATCAATGGTGGGCGCAGTTCTTCTGAGAATTCGCATTTCTGAAAAATGAACAAAAAACAACTTCAAAAGGTAAAATCATGCCAAACCTCAGGAATGTAAAAAAAAGTTACTAAATATAATCTCTCCAAATGTCCTGAAAAAACGGTATGCCATATGTGTGGTTACACACGCGGACGTGGAAGCGAAAAGCCACAAAGTGAGACAATGCACGATGGCTCAGAACAGCGAAAATATTTAGCCAACTCCGAATTGGACAGTCTGCAGTTTTTCCACAAACACCCCCGTAACTTAGAAATAACCCCCACAAAACTAATATTCCTGAAATCTACACACCTTCAGCTATGTAACCTGTATGTCATGTGTAGTTTGTCATTCATACCATCAATGGTGGGGGCAGTTCTTCGTAGAAGTTCGCATTTGTCTGAAAAAATAAAAAAAACAACTTCAAAAGGTAAAATCATGCCAAAACCTCATGGAATGTAAAAAAAGTTACTAAATATCAATCTCCCAAATGTCCTGAATCAAACGGTATGCCATATGTGTGGTTACACCAGGACGTGGAAGCGAAAAGCCACAAAGTGAGACAATGCACGATGGCTCAGAAACAGCGAAAATATTTAGCCAACTCGAATTTGGACAGTCTGCAGTTTTTTCACAAAAACACCCCGTAACTTAGAAATACCCCCACAAACTATATATTCCTGAAATCTCACACCTTCAGCATATGTACTGTGTAGTTTGTTCATTCATACCATCAATGGTGGGCGCAGTTCTTCGTAGAATTCGCATTTGTCTGAAAAATGAACAAAAAACAACTTCAAAAGGTAAAATCATGCCAAACCTCATGGAATTAAAAAAAGTTACTAAATATCAATCTCCCAAATGTCCTGAATCAAACGGTATGCCATATGTGGTTACACACGCGGACGTGGAAGCGAAAAGCCAAAGTGAGACAATGCACGATGGCTCAAAACAGCGAAAATATTTAGCCAACTCCGAATTTGGACAGTCTGCAGTTTTTTCCACAAAACACCCCCGTAACTTAGAAATAACCCCCACAAACTATATATTCCTGAAATCTACACACCTTCAGCTATGTAACACACTGTAGTTTGTTCATTCATACCATCAATGGTGTGGGCGCAGTTCTTCGTAGAAGTTTCGCATTTGTCTGAAAAATAAAAAAAACAATTCAAAGGAAAATCATGCCAAAACCTCATGGAATGTAAAAAAAAGTTACTAAATATCAATCTCCCAAATGTCCTGAATCAAACGGTATGCCATATGTGTGGTTACACACGGGACTGGAAGCGAAAAGCCACAAGTGAGACAATGCACGATGGCTCAGAAACAGCGAAAATATTTAGCCAACTCCGAATTTGGACAGTCTGCAGTTTTTTCCACAAAACACCCCGTAACTTAGAAATACCCCACCAACTATATTCCTGAAATCTACACACTTCAGCTATGTAACCTGTAGTTGTTCATTCATACCATCAATGGTGGCGTGTTTCGTAGAATTCGCATTTGTCTGAAAAATGAACAAAAAACAACTTCAAAAGGTAAAATCATGCCAAAACCTCATGGAATGTAAAAAAAGTTACTAATATCAATCTCCCAAATGTCCTGAATCAAAGGTATGCCATATGTGTGGTTACACACGCGGACGTGGAAGCGAAAGCCACAAGTGAGACAATGACGATGGCTCAGAAACAGCGAAATATTTAGCCAACTCGAATTTGACAGTCTGCAGTTTTTTCCACAAACACCCCTAACTAGAAATAACCCCCACAACTATATATTCCTGAAATCTACACACCTTCAGCTATGTAACCTGTAGTTTGTTTCTATTCATCATACCATCAATGGTGTGGGCCAGTTCTTCTAGTAGAAGTTTGCATGTCTGAAAAAATAACAAAAAACAATTCAAAAGGTAAAATCATGCCAAAACCTCATGGATAAAAAAAGTTACTAAATATCAATCTCCCAAATGTCTCAATCAAAGGTATGCCATATGTGTGGTTACACACGGGACAGTGGAAGCGAAAAGCCACAAAGTGAGACAATGCACATGGCTCAGAAACAGCGAAAATATTTAGCCAACTCGAATTTGGACAGTCTGCAGTTTTTTCCACAAAACACCCCGTAACTTAGAAATAACCCCCACAATATATATTCCTGAAATCTACACACCTTCAGCATATGTAAGCACTGTAGTTTGTTCATTATACCATCAATGGTGTGGGCGCAGTTCTTCTAGAAGTTCGATGATTTGTCTGAAAAAAGTAAAAAAAACAACTTCAAAAGGTAAAATCATGCCAAAACCTCATGGTTAAAAAAAAGTTACTAAATATCAATCCCCAAATGTCCTGAATCAAACGGTATGCCATATGTGTGTTACCACAGGGACTGGAAGCGGAAAAGCACAAGTGAGACAAGCACGATGGTCAGAAACGGAAAATATTTAGCCAACTCCGAATTTGGACAGTCTGCAGTTTTTTCCACAAAACCCCCCGTAACTTGAAATAACCCCACACAAACTATATATTCCTGAAATCTACACACCTTCAGCTATGTAACCTGTATTGTTTGTTCTCTGTTCATCCATATGGTGGCGTAGTCTTCGTAGAATTTGCATTTGTCTGAAAAATGAACAAAAACAACTTCAAAAGGTAAATATGCCAAAACCTCATGGAATGTAAAAAAAGTTACTAAATATCAATCTCCAAATGTCCTGAATCAAAGGTATGCCATATGTGTGGTTACACACGCGGACGTGGAAGCGAAAGCCACAAAGTGAGACAATGCACGATGGCTCAAACAGCGAAAATATTTAGCCAACTCCGAATTTGAACAGTCTGCAGTTTTTTCCACAAAACACCCCCGTAACTTAGAAATACACCCCACAAACTATATATTCCTGAAATCTACCACCTTCAGCTATGTAACCTGTATGTTAGTTTGTTCATTCATACCATCAATGGTGTGGGCAGTTCTTCGTAGAAGTTCGCATTTGTCTGAAAAATAAAAAAAAACAACTTCAAAAGGTAAATCATGCCAAAACTCATGGAATTAAAAAAAGTTACTAAATATCAATCTCCCAAATGTCCTGATCAAACGGTATGCCATAGTGTGGTTACACACGGACTGGAAGCGAAAAGCCACAAAGTGAGACAATGCACGATGGCTCAGAAACAGCGAAAATATTTAGCCAACTCCGAATTTGGACAGTCTGCAGTTTTTTCCACAAAACACCCCCGTAACTTAGAAATAACCACAAACTATATATTCCTGAAATCTACACACTCAGCTATGTAAACTGTAGTTTGTTCATTCATACCATCAATGGTGGGGGCTGTCTTCGTAGAAGTTCGCATTTGTCTGAAAAATGAACAAAAAACAACTTCAAAAGGTAAAATCATGCCAAAACCTCATGGAATGTAAAAAAAGTTACTAAATATCAATCTCCCAATGTCCTGAATCAAACAGGTATGCCATATGTGTGGTTACACACCGCGGACGTGGAAGCGAAAAGCCACAAAGGAGACAATGCACGATGGACTCAGAAACAGCGAAAATATTTAGCCAACTCCGAATTGGACAGTCTGCAGTTTTTTCCACAAACAACCCCCGTAACTTAGAATAACCCCACAAACTTATATTCCTGAAATCTACACACCTTCAGCTATGTAACATGTAGTTTGTTCATTCATACCATCAATGGTGTGGGGCAGTTCTTCGTAGAAGTTCGCATTGTCTGAAAAAATGAACAAAAACAACTTCAAAAGGTAAAATCATGCAAAACCTCATGGAATTAAAAAAAGTTACTAAATATCAATCTCCCAAATGTCCTGAATCAAACGGTATGCCATATGTGTGGTTACACACTGGACAGTGGAAGCGAAAAGCCACAAAGTGAGACAATGCACGATGGCTCAAAACAGCGAAAATATTTAGCCAACTCTTTGGACAGTCTGCAGTTTTTTCCACAAACACCCCGTAACTTAGAAATAACCCCCAAAACTATATATTCCTGAAATCTACACACCTTCAGCTATGTAAACGTGTAGTTTTTCATTCATACCATCAATGGTGGGCGAGTTCTTCGTAGAAGTTCGCATTTGTCTGAAAAATGAACAAAAAACAATCCAAAAGGTAGAAATCATGCCAAAACTCATGGAATGTAAAAAAGTACTAAATAATCTCTCCAAATGTCCTGAAAACAGGTATGCCATATGTGTGGTTACACACGCGGACGTGGAAGCGAAAGCCACAAAGTGAGACAATGCAGAGGCTCAGAAACAGCGAAAATATTTAGCCACTCCGAATTTGGACAGTCTGCAGTTTTTCCACAAAACACCCCGTAACTTAGAAAAAACCCCACAAACTATATATTCCTGAAATCTACACACCTTCAGCTATGTAACTGTAGTTTGTTCATCTATTCATACCATCAATGGTGTGGGCAGTTCTTCGTAGAAGTTTGCATTTTGTGAAAAATAACAAAAAACAACTTCAAAAGGTAGAAATCTGCCAAAACCTCATGGAATAAAAAAAAGTTACTAAATATCACTCCCCAAATGTCCTGAATCAAACGTATGCCATATGTGGGTTACACACGGACGTGGAAGCGAAAAGCCACAAAGTGAGACAATGCACGATGGCTCGAAACAGCGAAAATATTTAGCCAACTCTGAATTTGGACAGTCTGCAGTTTTTTCCACAAAAACACCCCGTAACTAGAAATAACCCCCACAAAACTATATATTCCTGAAATCTACACACCTTCAGCTATGTAACACTGTAGTTTGTTCATTCATACCATCAATGGTGGGCGCAGTTCTTCGTAGAATTTCGCATTTGTCTGAAAAATGAACAAAAAAAACTTCAAAAGGTAAAATCATGCCAAAACCTCATGGAATGTAAAAAAAGTTACTAAATATAATCTCCCAAATGTCCTGAATCAACAGGTATGCCATATGTGTGGTTACACGCGGACGTGGAAGCGAAAGCCACAAAGTGAGACAATGCACGATGGCTCAGAAACAGAAAATATTTAGCCAATCCGAATTTGGAACAGTCTGCAGTTTTTCCACAAAACACCCCCGTAACTTAGAAATAACCCCACAAACTATATATTCCTGAAATCTACACACTTCAGCTATGTAACATCACTGTAGTTTGTTCATTCATACCATCAATGGTGTGGGCGCAGTTCTTCGTAGAAGTTCGCATTTGTCTGAAAAAATACAAAAAACAACTTCAAAAGGTAAAAATCATGCCAAACCTCATGGAATTAAAAAAAAGTTACTATATCAATCTCCCAAATGTCCTGAATCAAACGGTATGCCATATGTGTGGTTACACACGGGACATGGAAGCGAAAGCCACAAAGTGAGACAATGACGATGGCTCAGAACAGCGAAATATTTAGCCAACTCGAATTGACAGTCTGCAGTTTTTCCACAAAACACCCCCGTAACTTAGAAATAACCCCCACAAACTATATATTCCTGAATCTACACACCTTCAGCTATGTAACACTGTAGTTTGTTCATTCATACCATCAATGGTGGGGCGCAGTTCTTCGTAGAATTCGCATTTGTCTGACAAAATGAACAAAAAACTTCAAAGGTAAAATCATGCCAAAACCTCAGGAATCTAAAAAAAAGTATGTGGGGGGGGTGTGAGTCGGAGAGTTGATGTGGGGGTGAAGGGTGGAGGATGCCTAGTGATATATGTAACGGGTAGGGATATGAAGCTGCCTATTGATATATGTACGGGTAGGGGTTCTGAGAGACTAGTGATATATTGTACGGGTGGTGGGATTTCTGAGGTGCCTAGTGAGATATGTGCGGGTAGGATCTGCGATGCATAGGGATATATGTCTGGGTAGGGGTTTCTGAATGCCTAGTGATATATGTAATCGGGTAGGGTCTGAGATGGCCGAGGGTATAATTGTAAGGGTTAGGGATCTGAGTTGCCTAGTGCCTAGTGATATATGTACGTGTAGGGATCTGAGTGACCTATGATATATGTACGGTAGGGTTCTGAGATGCCTAGGATAATATATGTAAGGGTAGGGTTCTGAGATGCCTAGTGATATATGTATGGGCTAGGTTCTGAGATGCCTAGTGATATATGTATGGGTAGGGTTATGAGATGGCTATGATATATGTGCGGGGGTGGTTAGGGATCTGAGATGGCTAGTGATATATGTATGGGTAGGGTTCTGAGATGCCTAGGTATATATGTACGGGTAGGGATCTGAGATGCTAGTGATATATTACGGGTAGGGATCTGAGTTGCCTAGTGATATATGGACGGGTAGGGTTCTGAGAGGCCTAGTGATATATGTATGGGAGGGTTCTGAGATGCTAGTGAGATAGTAGGGTTTTAGGGTTCTGGATTGCCGGTATTCGTACGGGTAGGTTCTGAGATGCCTAGTGAATATGTACGGGTAGGTTCTGGAGATGCCTAGTGATATATGACGTGGAGGGATCTGAGTGCCTAGGGATATATGTATGGGTAGGTTCTGAGATGCCTAGTGATATGTGCGGGTAGGGTCTGATCATGCCTAGTGAATCTGTACGGGTAGGGATCTGAGATGCCAGTGATATATGTACGTGTAGGGATCTGAGAGCATAGTGATATATGTACGGGGTTAGGGTTCTGAGATGCCTAGTGCTATATGTACGGGTAGGATCTGCGGAGCCTAGTGTATATTGTACGGGTAGGGATTGAGGATGCCTAGTATTATATGTACGGGGTAGGGATCTGAGATTGGCCTAGTGATATATGTACGGGTAGGGTTCTGAGCTGCCTAGTGATTATATGACGTGTTAGGGATCTGAGATGCTAGGGATATATGAGGGTGGGTTCTGCGGCGCTACTGAGATATGTCGGGTAGGGGTTCTGAGATGCCTAGTGATATATGTAGTGTCGGGATCTGAGCTGCTCTGCAGTTTTTTCCACAAAACACCCCCGTAACTTAGAAATAACCCCCACAAACTATATATTCCTGAAATCTACACACCTTCAGCCATGTAACGCTGTAGTTTGTTCATTCATACCATCAATGGTACGAGCGTAGTTCTTCGTAGAAATTTGCATTTGTCTGACAAAATGAACAAAAAACAACTTCAAAAGGTAAAAATCATGCCAAAACCTCATGGAATCTAAAAAAAAGTTACCTTTACCCTTCCTGCATAGTCCCCCCCCCTTGGACAGGGTCCCCGACGGACTCTGGCCTTCTATGCGCATGCAGGTAAGTAGCTTTACCTTTTTTACAGCTCCTTTACCCCTCCAATTCCTTAATAAAACTAAATGGCACAATGTTTTATTTACATTGGAGATACCCTTTAAGGTGCTTTGCTTGTATTAACAAAGTATTTTTTCATGTGTTACTTAGGGAGTAGTAAACCCTTAAGTGAAATACATTTTGATTTTAGTCTTTTTCTCCTCATCTTCGCACAGCCCAAGCAATTTTTCCTCTCGGACGACCAGGATACCTGAATATTACTCTCCCAATACCCTTCTCAGTACCCTGATAGCTACCCAGTATTACAGTACACCCCAGGATCACGGCCAGACAGCATATGTTCAATGACAGCTTTTGATAGGGTTTTCCTCAGTGGGGGTGTAGAAGACAAGAGGCCAAACCACCAGTGGAGTTCATATTACCCACCGAATTGGAAGGAGCCAGGAAGCTATGGACATCAAACAGCAGAAATGTGGGGCCCACGCCCAAATGTGTTATTACCAGGAAACAGATGGCGCATGTGGATCTCTTCGCCGCGCTCTCATTACAACCTCGTTCACACTCAGTTCCCACGATCCCCCAGTCAAGAGCCTACAGCACATACTCCTTGGGGTCTACTCTCCTGTCCGCCTCACCCAACCCAGGTTTGATAGTGAACACAAGAGAATGTTTTTTAGAGAGCCAGCCAATATATACCATGAGGCGTCGATCAGCTCCCCAAATAAGAATTGTATACATATTTTGTTGCTAGTGTGTGCATATAATTAAAAAACATTGTAAAATGAAAAGAATGCATTAGCATTGGTTTCGGCTTCAGAATAGTTTAATTAAGGCAGTTTTTAAAGCACTGCACACGTGGCACCATAAAAACAAAATTTGATTTTACCTGCATATATTTCTAGTACTTTAGATGGTATTAAAGGTGTTTATGAGATTATGTAACATGTGAGGTTTGTCTGATGTGACATATTTTACATACATGGATATGAACATACAGTTCAGCTACTTTATGAATTTAAAGTTAGATATACGCTGCTTAAGTGCTGGGTTTGGAATCAAACAGACCTTTGGGCCACAGGTTCAATTCCCCAGTTCGCCTTTTTTTTTTGTTTCTATTATGTTGTTTCTAGCAAAATATAGAGATTCTACATTTACTGATAACCCCCCCAATTAGCCTGTGGCATAGAGGTAGAAAGCTTTTTTAGCAAGAACAGTAAATGGAAGGTTGCAGGTTTGATTCCCCCCGTACTTACTTTTATTTTTATACTAAATGTTAATATTCTATTTCTTACATCCATGCTATAAAGAAATAAACTGCAAATATTACTTTTTTTGTTTGTATGAAAACTAAAAAAAATGGGTGTTCCCAGATAAGGTGAATTATGGGAGTTGGCCCCTAGTACCCACAGGTTTATTTTCCTAAATCACCCAGCATCCACAGCAAAGGGAGGGTGAGACACAGCTAGCTTTTTGTATCTTTGTGAATGTGCTCTTTCTATTGGGGAAATGTTGTCTGGAGACTTAATTCCTTAAACTTTACGGTATATATATCATATACAGTATCTCATACTTAAATCTGCTATAGAACATTGTATTTGATGTCAGCCATATAATTTGCAGCATCTTCCACCTTAGCAAGAAGAGCTGGCACAGATGCAGGTAAAGTTGCAACAGGAAAGAGTGGGTGACACGATCTATCAGTTCTCACTTCTCAGGCATTTTGGCTCGGTTAATTTAAGTGTATAATAAAATTTCAAGAAAAATAAGACCATAATCCAGTCATTTTTTTAAAATAAAAATATATATTATACTATACTGACATTTTGTATTTTTTTTTTTAGTATGATTACTTGGGTGACAGTCGTCCTCTTCCAGCTGAATGTTTTCCTACAGCTATCCTGCATCTCCCCCTATTCGTGACAAAATGGTATGTATTTTTAATTGTGAAATTAGGCAGGCAGCAATAATATGACATTATTACTAAATAAGGTATAATTACCTTAAAGTCCAATTTATAAGCATACCTGCTTCCAGATATTATTCTGCTGTGCCTATAAGTGGTTCCAATTCTAAATTGTTTTGGGCTTCATTATTTTTTTTTTGTTTTAACTATTAGGTAATTGTATACAGAATAACAGATATGTGTGAAATAATGTACCCCATGGTACAATCATATCTTTTGTATCCATCTTTCAATTATATTTTGGAAGATGCCTACGCTGCCCATTTGAAACAAGCATCCAATGATAATATAAATAATACAAATAATTAATAAGGACTTTCTGACACTAATCCATTGGACTATTTGAATACACAAAGGCTTCAGTAATTATGAATTTTTGATGAAATGTCAAAATGTCAGAATGTCAATATACCATACTGACAAAATTACTTTGCTTCATCTTAATTTATAATTGAATACATGTAAGTAGCACTTACTCTGATTTGTGTGTGTTGCTGCATGCCTTCAGTCGCACACATTTTTTGTTTAGGAGCAGTATCAACCCTCCCTCTTTTAACCACTCCCACTTCCATCTGACCTTGACTTTTCCCACAAACCAACTGTTAAGTCTGCACACAGCATACAGCATTCAACTGTCAAAACTCTGTCACCATTCCAACTACAGTTAACTACTACTCACAGAAGAATATTTTTTGAGAGCATGGAACTTGATTGACAGCTAAAATTAAGACGTTTTTTGATTGGATATCTAAAGAATAGGGGGCAGATCACAAAAAAAAGATTGGTGGTTTGGGAAGAATTATAGTTTCCAGTTATGGTCAATTTAAAATAACCTATTTTTCGGATGCCCTTTAACTACATCTGCCAGCAGCTGTCAGGCTATCACGACTATATGCTATATACAGTTTAGTCATCTCAAAGTAATAAAAAAGTGCTAAATCTGCAGTTTAATTGTTCAGACTGTCCAAGCATCAGATCTCAATTGGATTTTTGACCACAGAAAAGGGGGGAAAACTTATCCCCGTGCAAAGCTACCAGAAATAAACATAAACTGGGTGCCACTCACATGCTTATTGATTTAATGTGGCACACTCTGATGTTCGGTTGTCTATGCATGCTGAGAACCTGCCTAGGCTGCCTTTGTTTTATATTGTTGAACTACAATTCCCGAACCCATACAGCTGGTTATTCATCACTTTTCAGGAAATATTAAGACTGTAGGGCTAAGAATCATAGAATCAAGAGTCTACTGCTCTGAGCAAGCCAAAAACCTCTAAGAATGAAGCCACAGAGGCTAAAACAATTTCCTTTCCTGCAATGCTCCTGGTGGCCAGTTTTTGGACTTTGGACATTACAGGAGTAGTGGTTAAATTATAGTTTTGGGGGTGGACTCCCTTTAAATAATAACGGCAAGTCCATCCCTTAAATGGAAAACTGGACACCCAAACCCCAAACTGCAATTATCTGAAAGCTGAAAAGATTAAAAAGATTAAATGTTACCTAAAATGCTGCCGCGATGTCCTGTTGCCCCTGCTTTCTGCTTCCTGGTTTTTCCATTTAGAAACTATGGATATGACAGTTTGATACCACGCCAATGACTGAATTCTATTCCTCTAACTCATAACCAGCTCACTAAATTGCTGAAGGGGACGTTAAAATATATAGCCATTTTGCACAATACCTTTAGTTTTATAATGAGGCAACGACCATAGCAGACATATGCTAATAATTCCAGAGGACAAGGTAGGATATTTCAACATATTTTAAAAAGCCATTCTTTCTAAAAGATGTCACTGTGAAAGTGGAATTGTCCCCTTAAATTACTCACCAAGAAAAGAAAAGACAGGAACAGGTAATAGCACAAACTATGATTATTGTAATGCATTTTCTCCAGTTTACTAAAAAAAATCCACAACCCTCAAGTTTGCAGTTGGTTAGAATATGGTCTCTTGGGCAGTCCAATTAAGTGCAGAAAGATCATTGCAATTATCAAGTTATGTATATTCATCAGAAAAACTAATCCCCATGCATAATATAGCATGTCGATTGGATGTATTTTGCAAATTGTTGACAAATTCCAAACAGTCGCATTCAGTCTTAAAAACAAAACTGCTAACATTATCTTAGGACCACCCTTCTGCATTTTGTGCAATTTCCCTGGTGTTCCACAGAGTTAATACCTCTACTATACAAAGGCATGTTTGTAGTTTAGGATTTTATTGAGCATACATATTTTCACAAATTTGTGTGAGGGGAAATGCCAGAAGAGCACAGAATGAGATATTATTTGCAGCTTCTTTTACATACAGTTTCAGTTATTACTGTTAGGTCCCCATTCCGTGGTTTCCCACAATGCTTAACTTGTGATTAGGAGTAATGCTGGTAAGAGAAAGGGGATGGCAGATAGCGATAAAGTAATATGTATAAAGATCAACCAACCAGGGGCTGCCAGGTAATACACGTGTCCAGTGAGTACACACTAACTTTATTACATAATAAAGAACACACTATACAAACAGTAAACCACCTATTAAAATACATATAGGTGCGAGAGTTATATTCCTGATTTATAATGTTTCAATGGATGTCACTATAATCCAATCCACGTGGGTAAAGAACAACAGTGCAACAGATTTCCTAATATACAGGACGCTTGTTGGATCTGGTTAATACTAATAACCCTGAGCTCATTTTGGAGAATGAAGGAAATGGGAAGATTAGGGAAAGAGATCTTGATATACTGCCACTGGGTTAACCCCCACCACTATTCTTCAGTTCCTGAGCTTTGGACATTTATTACAAGAAACCATAAGGAGCAGGAATGTAAGGGTAAGGATTTTTTTTTAAACTGTACTGTGGGGCCAGTACTGGGTTAATTTAAGTTTTTGGGGTGGGCATGCCCTTTAATGTAGTATAATGCTCATGTATAGCTTATTTTCAGAGCAGCTCAGGCCTCTTAATCAGCCATGAGCATCCCATTTTTAATCAGTGCATCATATACTCTTAAGGAAGTTACATCACGAACAGATTTGAACAATACATAATGCAGGGTTATAATTCTCAATGGTGTTAAAGGGAGCCAAATTCTACAGACAAATTAAAGGAAACATACATATTTTTTTTTAACATTTTTTTAATTACAACAGAATAGGTATAGGTCATCGCTTATGCCTGATGGATGTAGGGTGTTTAAGAAATTTTATCTACTATGTCTCTTTCTTTCTAAGTTCAAACTGTCTGTTTGGCATATTTATACCCCTATGACCACTTCCAGTACCATATATCTCAAAATCATTTGCTTTATGTACCTTTTCTTCAAAATGTTGGGAACTGGTAAAGCGGTTTGTTTTTTAAATTAATAGAAAAGTCGCATGTACAGACCCCGTATCTTAATTTGTTTTGTCTGTAAACGGGGTGAGTAAAAGTTGTTCCTTTGATGACAAATTTGCAATGTATACAATTATGGCATGGATACATGCCTAATTTCTGACTCCGTACTCTGTGTCAGTTTTGAATGGAGTGTGGCTCTATTGTTTTGTTTTATTTTATATATATATATATTATATATATTACACAAGAAAGGTCTATATGTATGTGTGTAATTATCACTATTTAACCCTTTGTATGTGTTAATTATCACTATTTAACCCTTTGACTGCCAGGAGAATTTCATTTTTTTTGCGTTAACTGTCAGAAGAATTTTTCAGGATTTTGCCCTTAATCGCTTTAGACAATTTTACAGCACGAACCTTCCAGTAAATCAGGAATATTATACGTTGTTTTTTTTTCAGCACAAAGTGTACTTAACATGGTAACAAAATTCTGTAACTTTTCTGGAAATTTTACTGGAATTATGGGTAAAATATGTAAAAAAAAATAAAAATTTCAAATTTTTTTCATGGATTTTTCCCATTTTTACTTATAGTTTATTTTAAGGTTACACACAAAAATCTTACGTTTGTTCTAAAAGCTCGGATACCCTGAGTACAACGATACCAGATATATGTAGGTACCCGACTTTTCCTGTACAGGAGACCCCCCCAAACTAAAACTGCACCTTCAAGAATATTACACCAATTAAAATGTATAACCACTACTGACAGTTTAACATAGATATCTACCAAATTAACTAATTCCCAATAGAACTACCACCCCCAGATTTTTAGAAACTACACACCCACAGGATTTTACAAGTGAGGTTAGTTTCGATCAAAATGCAGATACCCGGACGCAGCTCTTCATCCAATTGTGGTTATTTTCCACATTTTCCTTTTTTTTCCTAAACTGTAAACAAGAGCAAAATCAAATGCGAATTTCAGCTAAAAACTGTGGAGGAAAGTTCAAAACGCATCTCAAATATGAAAGCCTAACCCCTCCCGAATAAAACGGTATACCACATTCATAGGTGTACACAGAGACATGGCTACCACTAACCCAGAGCGTGACCAGTGCTAAATGTCAGTAGCAGCAAAAAAAAATTAGCCAGCTTTGTATTTGAACAGTCTGCAGTTTTTCCACAAACACACACCCCCCCAACTCAAAAACCCCCCACAAACTATATATTCTTGAAATCTGCACACCTTTAGCTATGTAACGCTGTAGTTCGTTCATTCATACCATCAATGGTGTGGGCGCGTTCTTCGTAGAAGTTTGCACTTTTACCACATTTTCAAAAAAAATAACATCAACAAACATTCAAAAAGGTATAAATCATGTCCAAACCCCATGGAATGTAAAAAAAGTTACAAATATCAATCTCCCAAATGTCCTGAATCAAATGGTATGCCATATGTGTGGTTCACACACTGTGTGGTTCAGCTATGTATGCTGTAGTTTGTTCATTCATACCACTCAATGGTGTGGGCCTAGTTCTTCGTAGAATTTTGCATTGTCTGAAAAAGGAACAAAAACAATTCAAAGGGTAAAAATCATGCCAAAACTCATGGAATCTAAAAAAAAGTTACTAAATTTCAATCTCCCAATGTCCTAACAACAGTAGCCATATGTGTGGTTACACACGCGGAACGTGGAAGCGAAAAGCCCACAAAGTGAGACAATGCACGATGGCTCAGAAAACAGCGAAAATATTTAGCCAACTCCGAATTTGGACATCTGCAGTTTTTTCCACAAACACCACCCCGTAACTTAAAATAACCCCACAAACTATATATTCCTGAAATCTCACACACCTTCAGCCATGTAACGCTGTAGTTTGTTCATTCATACCATCAATTGACGGGCGTAGTTCTTCGTAGAAGTTTGCATTTGTCTGAAAAATGAACAAAAACAACTTCAAAAGGTAAAATCATGCCAAAACCTCATGGATCAAAAAAAAAAAAAGTTAAAATATGAATCTCTCCAAATGTCCTGAATCAAAACGTATGCCATATGTGGGTTATCACGCGGACGTGGAAGCGAAAAGCCACAAAGTGAGACATGCACGATGGCTCAAACAGCGAAAATATTAGCCAACTCCGATTTGGACAGTCTGCAGTTTTTTTTCCACAAAACACCCCCGTAACTTAGAAATAACCCCCACAACTATACATTCCGAAATCTCACACCTCAGCATGTAACGCTGTAGTTTGTTCATGTGTAGTTTGTTCATTCATACCATCAATGGTGTGGGCCTAGTTCTCTTCGTAGAAGTTTGCATTTGTCTGAAAAAATTAACAAAAAAAACTTCAAAAGTAAAAATCATGCCAAAACCTCATGGAATCTAAAAAAAAGTTACTAATATCATCTCCCAAATGTCCTGAATCCACGTATGCCATATGTGTGGTTACAACCGCGGACGTGGAGCGAAAAGCCACAAAGGACAATGCACGATGGCTCAGAAACAGCGAAAATATTTAGCCACCTCGAATTTGGACAGCCTGCAGGTTTTTCCACAAAACAACCTTCGTAACTTAGAAATCACCCCCACAAACTATATATTCCTGAAATCTACACACCTTCACTATAACCTGTAGTTGTGTTTTCATTCATACCATCAATGGTGTGGCCTAGTTTCTTCGTAGAAGTTTGCATTTGTCTGAAAAAATGAACAAAAAACAACTTCAAAAGGTAAAAATCATGCCAAAACCTCATGGAATCTAAAAAAAAGTTACTAAATATCAATCTCCAATGTCCTGAATCAAACAGTATGCCATATGTGTTGTTACACACGCGACGGGGAGCGAAAAGCCACAAAGTGAGACAATGCACGATGCTCGAAACAGCGAAATATTTAGCCAACTCCGAATTTGGACAGTCTGCAGTTTTTTCCACAAACAACCCCCGTAACTTAGAAATAACCCCCACAACTATATATTCCTGAAATCACACACCTTCAGCCATGTAACGCTGTAGTTTGTTTTCATTCATACCATCAATGGTACGGGCGTAGTTTCTTCGTAGAAATTTGCATTTGTCTGACAAAATGAACAAAAAACAACTTCAAAAAGGTAAAAATCATGCCAAAACCTCATGGAATCTAAAAAAAAGTTACTAAATATGAATCTCCCAAATGTCCTGATCAAACAGTATGCCATATTGTGTGGTTCGCACGCGGACGTGGAAGCGAAAAGCCACAAAGTGAGACAATGACGATGGCTCAGAAACAGCGAAAATATTTAGCCAACTCCGAATTTGGACAGTCTGCAGTTTTTTCCACAAAACACCCCCGTAACTTAGAAATAACCCCACAAACTATATATTCCTGAAATCTACACACCTTCAGCTATGTAACGCTGTAGTTTGTTCATGCTGTAGTCTGTTCATTCATACCATCAATGGTGTGGGCCTAGTTCTTCGTAGAAGTTTGCATTTGTCTGAAAAAATTAAAAAAAACAATTTCAAAAGGTAAAAATCATGCCAAAACCTCATGGAATCTAAAAAAAAGTTACTAAATATCAATCTCCCAAATGTCCTGAATCAAACAGTATGCCATATGTGTGGTTACACACGCGGACGAGAACGAAAAAGCCACAAAGTGAGACAATGGCTCAGAAACAGCGAAAATATTTAGCCAACTCCGAATTTGGACAATCTGCAGTTTTTTCCACAAAACACCTTCGTAACTTAGAAAAACACCCACAAACTATATATTCCTGAAATTGACACACCTTCAGCTATGTAACGCTGTAGTTTGTTCATTCATACCATCAATGGTACGGGTGTTGTTCTTCGTAGAATTTTGCATTTGTCTGAAAAAATGAACAAAAAACAACTTCAAAAGTAAAAATCATGCCAAAACCTCATGGAATCTAAAAAAAAGTTACAATATGAATCTCCCAAATGTCCTGAATCAAACAGTATGCCATATGTGTGTTACGCACGCGGACGTGGAAGCGAAAAGCCACAAAGTGAGACAATGCACGATGGCTCAGAAACAGCGAAAATATTTAGCCAACTCCGAATTTGGACAGTCTGCAGTTTTTTCCACAAAACACCCCCGTAACTTAGAAATAACCCCCACAAACTATATATTCCTGAAATCTACACACCTTCAGCTATGTAACGCTGTAGTTTGTTCATGCTGTAGTTGTTCATTCATACCATCATGGTGTGGGCCTAGTTCCTAGTAGAAGTTTGCATTTGTCTGAAAAAATTAACAAAAAAACTTTCAAAAGGTAAAAATCATGCCAAAACCTCATGGAATCTAAAAAAAGTTACTAATATCAATCTCCCAAATGTCCTGAATCAAACAGTATGCCATATGTGTGGTTAGCACGCGGACGTGGAAGCAAAGCCACAAAGTGAGACAATGCACGATGGCTCGAAACAGCGAAAATATTTAGCCAACTCCGAATTTGGACAGTCTGCAGTTTTTTTCCACAAAACACCCCGTAACTTAGAAATAACCCACAAACTATATTCCTGAAATCTACACACACTTCACTATGTAACGCTGTAGTTTGTTCATGCGTAGTCTGTTCATTCATACCATCAATGGTGTGGGCCTATTTCTTCGTAGAAGTTTGCATTTGTCTGAAAAAATTACAAAAAACAATTTCAAAAGGTAAAAATCATGCCAAAACCTCATGGAATCTAAAAAAAAGTTACTAAATATCAATCTCCCAAATCCTGAATCAACAGTATGCCATAGTGTGGTTACACACGGACGTGGAAGCGAAAAGCCACAAAGTGAGACAATGCACGATGGCTCAGAAACAGCGAAAATATTTCCAACTCCGAATTGGACATCTGCATTTTTTTCCACAAAACACCTTCGTAACTTAGAATAACACCCACAAACATATATTCCTGAAATTTACACACCTTCAGCTATGTAACGCTGTAGTTTGTTCATTCATACCATCAATGTTACGGGTGTAGTTCTTGTAGAAGTTTGCATTTGTCTGAAAAAATGAACAAAAAACAACTTCAAAAGGTAAAATCATGCCAAAACCTCATGGAACTAAAAAAAAGTTACTAAATATCAATCTCCCAAATGTCCTGAATCAAACAGTATGCCATATGTGTGGTTACACACGCGGACGTGGAAGCGAAAAGCCACAAAGTGAGACAATGCAGCACGATGGCTCAAAAACAGCGAAAATATTTAGCCACTCCGAATTTGACAGTTTGCATTTTTCCACAAAACCCCCCCCGTAACTTAGAAAATAACACCCACAAACTATATATTCCTGAAATCTACACCCTTCAGCTATGTAACGCTGTAGTTTGTTCATTCATACCATCAAGGGTGTGGGCGTAGTTCTTCGTAGAAGTTTCATTTGTCTGAAAAATGAACAAAAAACAACTTCAAAAGGTAAAAATCATGCCAAAAACCTCATGGAATCTAAAAAAAGTTACTAAATATCAATCTCCCAAATGTCCGAATCAAACGGTATGCCATATGTGTGGTTTACACACGTGGACATGAGGCGAAAAGCCACAAAGTGAGACAATGCACGATGGCTCAGAAACAGCGAAAATATTTAGCCAACTCCGAATTTGGACAGTCTGCAGTTTTTTCCACAAACACCCCCGTAACTTAGAAATACCCCCACAAACTATATATTCCTGAAATCTACACACCTTCAGCCATGAATGCTGTAGTTTTTTCATTCATACCATCAATGGTACGGGCGTAGTTCTTCGTAGAAATTTGCATTTGTCTGACAAAATGAACAAAAAACAACTTCAAAAGGTAAAAATCACGCCAAAACCTCATGGAACTAAAAAAAAGTTACTAAATATGAATCTCTCAAATGTCCTGAAAAACAGTATGCCACATGTGTGGTTACACACGCGGACGTGGAAGCGAAAAGCCACAAAGTGAGACAATCACGATGGCTCAGAAACAGCGAAAATATTTAGCCAACTCCGAATTTGGACAGTCTGCAGTTTTTTCCACAAAAACACCCCCGTAACTTAGAAATAACCCCACAAACTATATATTCCTGAAATCTACACACCTTCAGCTATGTAATGCTGTAGTTTGTTCATGCTGTAGTTTGTTCATTCATACCATCAATGGTGTGGGCCTAGTTCTTGTAGAAGTTTGCATTTGTCTGAAAAAATTAACAAAAAACAATTTCAAAAGGTAAAAATCATGCCAAAACCTCATGGAATCTAAAAAAAAGTTACTAAATATCAATCCCCCAAATGTCCTGAATCAAACAGTATGCCAATGTTGTGGTTCACACGCGGACGTGGAAGCGAAAAGCCACAAAGTGAGAACAATGCACGATGGCTCAGAACAGCGAAAATATTTAGCCAACTCTGAATTTGGACAGTCTGAAGTTTTTTTCCAAAAACACCCCCGTAACTTAGAAATAACCCCCACAAACTATATATTCCTGAAATCTACACACCTTCAGCCATGTAACGCTGTAGTTTGTTCATTCATACCATCAATGGTACGGGCGGTTTCTTCGTAGAATTTGCATTTGTCTGAACAAATGAACAAAAAAACAACTTCAAAAGGTAAAAAATCATGCCAAAACCTCATGGAATCAAAAAAAGTTACTAAATATGAATCTCTCAAATGTCCTGATCAAACAGTATGCCATATGTGTGGTTACACACCGCGGACGTGGAAGCGAAAAGCCACAAGTGAGACAATGCACGATGGCTCAGAAACAGCGAAATATTTAGCCAACTCCGAATTTGGACAGTCTGCAGTTTTTTCCACAAACACACCCCCGTAACTTAGAAATAACCCCCACAAACTATATATTCCTGAAATCTACACACCTTCAGCTATGTAACGCTGTAGTTTGTTCATGCTGTAGTTTGTTCATTCATACCATCAATGGTGTGGGCCTAGTTCTCTTCGTAGAAGTTTGCATTTGTCTGAAAAAATTAAAAAAAACAATTTCAAAGGTAAAAATCATGCCAAAACCTCATGGAATCTAAAAAAAGTTACTAATATCAATCTCCCAAATGTCCTGAATTAACGGTATGCCTAATGTGTATTTACACACTGGACATGGAAGCGAAAAGCCACAAAGTGAGACAATGCACGATGGCTCAGAAAACAGCGAAAATATTTAGCCAACTCCGAATTGGACAGTCTGCAGTTTTTTCCACAAAACACCCCCGTAACTTAGAAATAACCCCACAAACTATAATTCCTGAAATCTACACACCTTCAGCTATGTAGCACTGTAGTTCGTTCATTCATACCATCAATGGTGTGGGCGCAGTTCTTCGTAGAATTTTGCATTTGTACACAATTTTCTGGAAAAATAGAGAAAAATACATTTCAAAGTTACAAAATTACACCAAAACCCCATGTAATGTAAAAAAACTTATTAAATATCAATCTCCTAAATGTCCTGAATCAAACGGTATGCCATATGTGTGGTTATACACACGGACATGGAAGCGACTAGTCAAAAAGTAAAAACAATGTGCAGTGAGCCAATAACAGCATTTTCCAGATTTTTCAAAACTGAACACCCCTTAACTTGGAAATACCACCGCAAAACTATACATTCTAGAATCTACATACCTTCAGCACGTAAAACTGTAGTTTGTTCATTCATACCATCAATGGTGGGGCGCGAGTTCTTCGTAGAAATTTGCATTGTCTGAAACAATTAACAAAAAACAAACTTCAAAAGGTAGAAATCATGCCAAAACCTCATGGAATGTAAAAAAAAGTCACTAAATATCAATCTCCCAAATGTCTTGAATCAAACGGCATGCCATATGTGTGGTTACACACGCAAATGTGGAATCAACTAGCCACAAAGTGAGCCAATGAACAATGGCCCAATTACAGAACTTTTTAGATTTGTCAGACTAAACCCCTCTATATTGAAATACCCCCCAAAACTATATATTCGTGGATCTACACACCTTCAGCTATGTAACGCTGTAGTTTGTTCATGCTGTAGTCTGTTCATTCATACCATCAATGGTGTGGGCCTAGTTCTTCGTAGAAGTTTGCATTTGTCTGAAAAAATGAACAAAAAACAATTTCAAAAGGTAAAACCCACATATTCTGAATCAAACGGTATGCTATTGCGTGGATGCACATGTGGCCACCAACTAGCTCAAATTGGACGCATGCACAAGTGAATTACAAGAAAAAAATCAAAGTGCTCTGTAATTTCAAACAGCCCAAAACTTGGAAATGCCCCCCACAAATAAAACCCCCCACTAAATTCAATCTCCCACATGTTCTGAATCAAACGGTATGCCCTATGTGTGGATGTACACAGAGACGTGGCCACCAACTAGCTCAAATTAAACGCATGCACATGTAATTACAAGAAAAAATCAAAGTGCTCTGTAATTTGAACAGCCTACACCTTTTCTAAGGAAACAGTCCCGAAACATGGAAATTCCCCCCACAAACTATATATTTTTGGAATCTACACACCTTCAGCTACGTTACGGTGCCATGCTTTCGTATATACATGAAGAATTCCAGACGCTGTTATTCATAGAACTCCGTGCTTTTAGGAGATTTTGTGAAAAAATAAAATAAGAGGACTCAATGGTTGAAATCCTACCTAAACCCACTTGGCAAGTAAAAAAACCCACTAAATGGCAATCTCCCACATGTCCTGAATCAAACGGTATGCCATATGGGTGGGTGCAAACAGAAACGGGGCCACCAACTAGCTCAAATCGGATCCATGCGCAATTGCAAATACAAGAAAAAATTAAAAAATGCCGCAACCCACCCCCCAACCCTATCCCCACTCCCCCTTTAGTGGTGTTTTAGTGAAAACCAGTTAGTAGGAGAGTCACACACAAGTTTTTGCACACTTTACTGATTCTAAAAATTCAATACGGTCTTTTTTTGGTACCTCTGCAAAATTTTTCTACTCAAAATAGGCTTAGTTTCCCTTGAAATCGAACAAATAATGATCCGCGCTTAGTTTAGCGATATCACCGGGGACATTGGGAAGCTTGGAGAAGACAATTTTTTTTGCTAATTTATAGTTTTTAGGTAAAAAAGAAAAAAAGGTGTGTGTATCACTTTAAGATTTTATTTTGTGTGCATTTCCCCTTTTTTGGGGGGATCATTCCCAAAGATGATCATCAAATCAACTTAGGGAATGATACGAACTTGGAATACGGGAATAAATGCCCGTTTTCCAATTCGAAATCCGATCGTAAAAATCACTTCCCGGAAATCATTTTCCAGGAAGTGATTTTTCATTCATTGGCAAAGATCAATAATTTGGTGATCACCAAATTTTGATCTCTGTCCCCATTTTTTTTCTAAGTCTTCGCTAAGTAGCAAAGACTTAGAAAAAATCCTATTTGTGAATGGAACTTTGAGTTCCATTCACAAAATGTATAGTAAGGCTGTCAGCATGACAGCTTGCACTATACACGTACTGCAGCGTGATCTGCAGCCTCTTACCTATCTATGGGAAGACCCCGATGAAGGAGGAAGCCATGTGACGTAACCGAGGTCTCCCTTTCCGCTTCCTGTCATTCCTCCACGTGGGACCCGCTTTCTCCTCGCGGACCCGGAAATCTCCCGATCCCTCCCTCGGATTTGGACGAAACCGAGGGGGGATCGAGGGGGCTAGGGGGGCAGTTGAATATTGCCCCCCGATCGCCCCTAGCACCGTTTTTTTTTTTTTTTTTGCAGGTACACTCATGTGCTCTGGAGCCACAGAGTCCGTGAGTGGGAGGGGGCACAGGGGGCTGCAAGGGGCCCATGATTGGGAAGGGCCAGCAAGTGGGAGGCATTAAAAAAAAGCAGTGCTGTGGGCTGTGCTGTTCTCCCCACCCCCCTCCTACCCTTCAGTCATGCACTGAGCATGTGCCAACCACAGATTAGAGGAGGAAACAGTATTTCTGACCGCAGATTCAGAACCTCTCACCCCCTAACTTTATGATCAGTGATTTCTTCATATTTTGGGCTCTGCAGCACGTAGAGAGATGGTTGATGGCTCATTTTAAAGGTATGAACCTGACCTTTCATTTAAAATAAACTTGTTTGGAGACCACAGTTCCCCTTTAATTAGAATCACTATAACAAATAACACTATACAAAGTATAGTACTACTACTGACATATTTTAATTACAAAATAAATGATATACAATTAAAAAAGTATAGTTACTTTACTTGACACCCCTAAGTTTGAATGGGAAACTCAAAATGGTAGGTTTAGCCACACCTCTAAGAGTGCTAAAGGATCTCCATACGGACTACACATTCACTCTCCCCCTCCCTTATCCATAGAAAGAAATAATACTTTCTTTAGGAGAGACAATCCAGTTTCTGTTTACTAAACAGGAAGTGAGGTCTGTTTATAATAAAATTATTTTACATGTCTCTGAAACTACCCAGCATTCTTAGAGAAATGGTCAGTTTGACCATAGGATGAGCCTATGAAGTACCTTCTGTTATAAGAAGGCTCTATTTCATTGTATGCTCTGTGGGGAGCTTCCCCCCCCCCTTAGGCCCACCTCACCTTAACCTATAAACCTAATCAGTATCCTGTGCTCCCAAGTCCTAACCCCATAGAAACCATGAAACTGATGCCCTGCACTGATGGAATCTAATACTAATGAAACATGGCATGGAAATCTGGGTCCTTTTTTTAACCTCAGCCTTACTAATAGTGATCCCTCTCTAACAGACTCCTCGGTGACAGCTGTGAGTCAATTGGGAGGGTGAGAATTGGTTAATGGTTTAATCTTTCATATAAAGAAGCTTCCAATGGCTCCACTTTACCAGGACATGGCTGTGGACTGAGTTTTGTAACAAATATTTGTTTGCTTGATATAAAGGTTTATGTTATCATTTTTATAATAAATAATTTAATTTGTAACAAATATCCACCAAGTTTATTTAAACATACGGTAAATAAAAATTTTATTTTTGAACTAAAAAAATGTTTTTGTTTATAAAATGTAAATATTGCTTCAATAAATTTTAACTCAAATCTGAGTATAGAACTTGTCCAAATTGGCTATAACTGCAAATATATAATAATATGATATGTATCAAAAATGTTTTTAAATCTAAACAAAAAATAAAATATTAATAAGTGCAAAGTTTGTAAAATATTAATTTTCAAACAGCTTTATGTTTGACTTATATGAAACTTTTTGGAAAAGACATATTTGATAAAAATCTTGACTTGTGCTTTGCAATGACAAGTTCACGATCAGGTCTTTCTACCAAGGCAAATTTCTGGGGTGTCTGTGATTAAAGAGAACTCCAGTCACTTTCCAAGGTACCTTTAAGAATCAGCAGTGCTTTTCTCATAATGTTCATCACATAGGCATCATTGACCTTGTCATAGACTGGTTTTGCAAGCTAGTCTTTCTTCTGTTTGGGAAAAACAATTCTAAATCTTCTTTTCCCAAGCTCAAGATAAATACCTGTTGGGTGTTTTAGAACTGCTTGTTCTCTGTTAACATTTCTGTTGTGTGACAGAGCAGCAAGAATTGTTCTTGCCATCTTGACATCCATGCCATATGATGTTCTATTTTGTCAAAAATGTAAAATTTTGCTGTGGTACACCTCCAGTGACCCAGTGGGGCAGAACCTGTCAATCATTCGTATGTTCTTAAATAGGTTTGTAGAGAAGACAATTTCTTTGAAAAGTACGTGTACCTTGTCTTCTTGATCTTCTTGTATCCACGGTGTCTTCTTGATCTTATTTCTAGAAAATCTTTTGTGATCACATTTTTTGCAAAGAATTTCTTTTTGGAAAATTGTTAATTGGACATGATCCAAAAGAGACTCCAATTTGGCAACTAGCAAATCAGGATTCCCTTGGCAAGATTCAGTGCAAAACCATAGATGCTTTATGATTGGGGTGATCCATCTTGCTATGACAGAACAGTTGGCCTTTCTGCTTGCTTACAGAAGTCTCTTTCTAATGCCCTTGGATAGGTTCCATGAGTGTGTATGTACATAATTTTACAGTGACCAGGACTGTTAAACTGGCCGCGGCATCACTGGCCAGTACTAGTGACGTATCCAAAAAAATCTGCTTTCAATTGTTCCTGTTCCAGTTTCCATTCTAGATGTACAGCCAGAAATAGGTAGGCTCTTTGATATTTGAAGTATGTAGATTTCAATATAGATTGCATGCCAAATATTCCAAATATTTCTTACACCTTTTAGTAGCTGGAGTCACTGAACAGAATGCTAACGGCCATTTGAAGGTTTCCAACTGATATATTATTTTCCATGGGCTCACTATTCCATTTACATGTTATATGCAAATAAGGAACAAAGACTTCTGGGTTTTCCATGGCAGCTTTTAGGAAAAACTATTCCTTTAAAAAGGTTTTTACAGTATTCCACAAGCTGAATTCAAAACCATAGTGCCAACTACTGACTGGTTTCGACTTTATTGAGCCATCTTCAGTGTATTGCAGGCCTCTGATTTTTCAGTGTGAAGCACTTATAGACAGATGTTACT
Organism: Hymenochirus boettgeri; assembly: GCA_019447015.1. Classification (NCBI taxonomy): domain Eukaryota; kingdom Metazoa; phylum Chordata; class Amphibia; order Anura; family Pipidae; genus Hymenochirus; species Hymenochirus boettgeri. Next base: position 125,141,617 of record CM033470.1, read on the forward strand.
AATACAATAAATACGTAAAATAGGGAGAGAATAAGGCTTCGCAGCTCCCCTTAAAGCATTTACATGCTATGTAAATGCCTGTAAATGCTTTAAGGGGAGCCTTGTTCACAATTTAGTACAATAATCAGCAGGCTACCTTTGACTCTTTTTCGAGAATCAGCAATCTTTTCATAGCATACTTCTCTGTCATTGTGTAGACAATGGACAAGAGATATCAGAAAGTCCAAACTACTGTCATAAACAATTTCCTTTCTTCAACAAAGTCTTGCTTGAATATCTCCTTTTCAACAGCAGATGGTTCCTTTATCATGAGTAATGATTCATTAGCACTTGAGGATCTAGATGGGTCCAAAGTGACAACACGTGAGTCATCAACATGCTCTGATGCTTCAGTTACTGATGTTTCTGGACTTTCATGTGAAACTGTTGCCTTTTTTGGAATCCGTGACAACACAATATTTTCTTGCATTTGGTGAATTAACTTCCTCCTCTTAGTTTTTCTTGTATGCCTCCTCTTTGATTTACTAGCAGTTGGAGTGGTACATGGAGTACATCTTGCTGATATGCACTCGATGAAGACAAAGAAGAAGGACATTTTGTTGGAACTGCTGATGGCTTCAGAACAGTTTTTTTTCTCCCTTCTTCATGTAACAATCTTGTATAAAATGAAAAGAACATAACTGGAATCAATCAGTTTTTTTCCTTGCCAAGACTGTCTGTGACCTGTTTATAATAGACAATTTTTGTTATCATTTCTAAATTTCTCAGGAAACGGATGCATGATAACATTTTTGGATTTTGCCTCTTTGCCCAGTGCAATTTTTACATCCTTTCACAATGCAGCAAGCCATAGTTATTAAATTTCAATTACCTGTAATTTATATAAAAAAAGAAATACATTTATCGTGTGTTACAGTTTGTTTCATTTATATACTTTATTAGTCATCATTTTGTAAACAATTTTACAATATTATGTTATTGTGGGTACAATGAAGACATATACCATCAAGTTAAACCTTTATACACTACCCATAATGTCTGTTATTTAGTAACACAGTATTTGCTGAATAAAGACATACATCCATATAGTCCATCCTTTATACCCTACCCATAATGCCTGTCTAAGGCTGGGTACACATGCACAGACTATTTGTCCTGACCGAGCACTCGCTACGAGCGAGCGCTTGGTTGGGACAACAGTCCGTCGGTCGCAGCTGAAAGTGAAACCGCACAATCGATCAGAATTTTCCGACATGTTTGATCGTTTGTTCGTCCGATCTGGACGAACGAACGATTGAGGTTGGTCGCGGCCTTCCGCCCCACACCAACAGATATTTTCGGCCGACCGAAAATGCCGTGAATCAGTTGGTCGTCTGAAAATATCTGCTGGTGTGTACCCAGTCTAACAGTTGCCTGGTAACATTGTGTTGCAGGTTGTAAAAAGATTTATTTCCACCTAGACCAACAACCTTTATACCCTACCCACAATGCCTGTCTAACAGTTGCATAGTATTGGAGGTTGTAAAGACATATGTCCACCTAGACCAACCTTTATACCCTACCCATAATGTCTGTCTAACTGTTGCATAGTAACATAGTATTGGAGGCTGTTTAAAGACATACATTCATCTAGTCCAACCTTTATACCCTAACCCTTAGTATTGAAGGTTGTATAAAGACATACGTCCATCTAGTCCAACCATTATACCCTAATGCCTGTCTAACAGTTACATGGTAACATTGTATTGCATGTTGTATAAAGACATATGTCCATCTAGACCAACCTTTATACCCTATCCATAATGCTAATCTAACTGTTACAAAATAACAAACTACATGATTGTATACAATCATGTAGTCAAGCCATGTTATTTTTCCCAAAATATTATAACATAATATAACATATTGAATGCATTTTAGCTCATTAACAAACACAGACTCAACCACTAATATTGATAAAAAATAAAGCTAACTGGAATATATACACACACACACACACATAAATACAAACAAAATATTTATCATTAATAGATTTAATTAAACTGTAACATAAACAAGCATACATTACAAAACACAATGATTTCATACATATTACTGTTGTATTTTGAAATCAAAACATTAATGAAATACACAAATATATATATATATATATATATATATACACAATTCATTAAAAATAAAGTATAGTAAATTAATTTTAAAATATAATTTATAATTTTGGATATATTTATAATAAGCTGTAAACCATTTAGTGTATTTTTAATCAATAAAATAATATAAAATAAATGATATTTAAATAACACACATATATATTCTATATTTTGCGGCATGTGGAACTGTGTGCATGTTCGTGGCCACGTGTCACATGGCTCCAAGTCTCCAATCTTCAAACTGCTTTGAAGTCCGCTTCCTTCCAACATTCCGCTTCTTAACAAGAGTCATTAGGAGTAAACTGCACCCTGCTGCTTAGCAAGTCCAAATGTCCATCCAAGTCAAGGAAGAATGTGTGGACAGTGGAACAATCAAAAGAAGAGGCACTTCCCATAGTGCTCTATTGCTTGGCTTGCTGTTCAGTGCCGATTGGTCCTCTCTTGTGTCATCATCAGGTCACAGGTGAAACAAGCAGCAGAAGCTAATTGATAGAGGGAGGAAGGGAGGGGCTGGTGTGGCACTGGCGGTTAGGAGCAGATATTAGATTATTAGATATTAGTAATATTACAGAGAGATCAGCTGCAGCAGACAAGTGGTGATTGAATCTTCAGCATCTGTTGCCAGCCTTTGCCTACACTACTTTGAAAGTGAGCGACAGTGACATACTGAGTTTTTGTGTGACAAAAAAGTGCCTTTTCTATGTGTACCATGTCAGTCAGTGAGTTTTTAGGGAACCTTTGGGGTGGGGTGCTGGGTCTTGTTGGGTGTCTGCCTTTTCCATCTCAGAATATTTCAAAGTGCTGTGAGAGTGAGATTTATATGTCAAAGTGTTTTGTGTGCTTGTGTGTTTCTGGGAGCCTTTTTGGGGTGTTTGACTTCAAAGTGGTGCTGGGCCTATTTGTGTGTTGGATGGCCTTGGTCTTGTATTGGGTCTTCTAAGGTGACTGTCTTGGTTTTACATGTGGAGTAGCATGGGAGGGGTACGGTAAGTGAAATTTTAAAAGAAGTCCCAGATATGATGCATTATTTTTTTTTGTTGAATTTATTTAAATATATTTATCTATAATGTGTGCTCCTTAGTCTGACAAATAGTATGAAATGCTATATACTCAGATCTTAAGAGAGCTTAGTTTGCTTAAATAACAGCTTAATCTGCCAGAATAATATTATCTGGTCACAAATCCGACATGCTAGGACCCTTAAAGGGCATGTCCACCCCCAAAACTATAATCCCCCCAACTACTGGCCCCACCATGTAGTGTAGTTTAATCCTTACCTCACATCCCAGCTCCATAGGGTTATCCGGTAGTGCCCCCCCAAAGTCCCAAAAACTGCCCACCAGGAGGCTAGCAGGTCCATATAGGACACTGCCTGCTTCCTGGTCTCCCGGAGATTTTGGCCATGCATACTGCAGCTCTTCTCCCCCCTCCCTCTCCCTCCCTCTCTCGATTCCCTCCCCCTAGCGTAAAATGTTTTATATAGAATATTCCCCAAGGGCTCCCAGCCCCAACCGCTAGATTTGTATCTTTAGAAATCTCCCCAAACTTTACTTACCTCTCCTCTTTCCTCCGGCGAAGTGAGCTGCCGGCAGCCGCGTCTGTGATTGGCTGCCGCTCAGCCAATCACAGACGCGGCTGCCGGTCCCGCCCCTCTGCTTGCATTTTCTAGCAAGCAGAGGGCCGGGAGCGCGGCGGAGGAAAGAGGGGAGGTAAGTAGAGTTTGGGGGGCTTTTTAAAAAAATAAATAATGCGGTTGGGGCTGGGAGCCCATGGGGAATGCCATATAAAAAAATAAATATTCGGGTGGACATGCTCTTTAAAACGTATCAAAAATACAAAAAATAAAATCATAAATATATGGATTGGTCACACCTTTCATGACCATGATTCTTTCCATCTAATAATGCTGCTGACATTATGCAAGTCACTGCAAGGGAAGGGCTCCCCTGTGCATGTCAGCATCCCTCCCGGAGGCAAGACAGGAGGAAGAGACCTTTGGAATAATATTTCCTGCATGTAATGCAATTTGTTTTTGCTGTTTCTCAGTTATACTATTATGGGAAAAGGTGGGGGTTTATTTTTTCACATTTTTACATGTAACCCCTATTCACAAATCTGACATATTTGGAAAGCTGAAATTATTAAACTATTAATAAATTGTTATCCTTGTATAGTAAAAGTGTTTATTATTATAATTGTAGATTTGTATAGTGCTAACATCTTTGTGGCGCTTTACAGTTGAATTAATATACATAAGGAGAACATACTGTACATTTTACATACAAGGGTAGTGCAAATATGTATGTATTTATAATTTTATTTATAAAGCACCACTTGGGTACGCATCACTGTACATTATAAAATACAGAGTATACAAAGTGCAAGCAATTATACAGATAAATAAAAAAGTAAATACACTTTCATACATTGGTTTAGAACACATATATGTATACGTTAAGTGCAGCATGCTTTGACACATTAAGAATGAGATCCCTGCCCCGAAGAGCTTACAATCTAAGTGGGTGGGATAACATACAGATACAAGAGGGGAAAGTGCTTAAAAGGGCTAACGGTCATTTGTTGTGCTGGTGCTCAGAAAGGTAGGGAGCAGCAAGAGAGAAATGTTTAAGACGGGAGGAAGCAGTGTTTGTTGGGGGGTTGTGGAGAAGATTTCCTTGAGAGGAATGGAGGGCACGGCCAGGAACATAAAGGACCAAGAGAGAAGATAAGTAGGGAGGTGCAGTAGAGTGAAGGGTTAAAAGCAGGGTATTGAATATGATTATTTGTTTGATGGGAATAGTGATAAAAAGTGCAAATAATTAAAGTGCTGGTCCAGCAGCATTCAGTGTGGTAAATTACAGCATTACTGTGGTACAATAGGAAGTAGGGCCCTGCCCAAAAGAGCTTAAAGTCTCTTGGGATGAAACATAAGGTGAAGGTTTATCAGACAAAACACCTAAATTAATGAAAAACAGAAATCCAAACTAGCTGCCACTGAGAAGACTAGGTCCTCACCCCTGGTTCTTACCTAATTCAGCCTTTAGAGTTGCCTTTGTGAAGCTGCTTTGCTCTGCTTCTCTAGCATAGCCCTAGGCTATGACACTGACCAATGGGAATAGGGTATTGTTGTACTGTTTGTTGCTTACACTCTATTAAATGTAAAATGTAAAGATAAAAGGAGAACTAAATCTATATATTTTGCTATCCTTAAAGGGCATGTCCACCCCCAAAACTATAATTTAGCCCACTACTGGCCCCACTGTGAAGTGTTGATAAATCCTTGCCTTACATCCCTGCTCCAAATGGCTGCCCTGCAATGTTTGTGCAAAATCCCAAATAGTGAAGAGCAGGAGCCTGGCTGTTTCCCAAAAGTTTTCTGCCTTTTACCTCTCCTCCAGGAGGTTTCTGGCATGCTAAGTGCCAGACATACAGATGTCTCCAAACTAATGTGAAAGCCCCTGAAAACACTGCTGGTGCTCTGCAGTTTATTTTCCAGCAATCATGAATTGCAGACAGCCTTCCAAGAACAATATTAAATACGGTAGTCTGCTGATTTTACTGCCTTTTTTGCTTCCATTCTCTTTCTAACAAAAGATAAAGGGATGTCTGCTTGTGAAGGTTCTCATTCATCCAGGTCATGGTATATCTGTTGTATTCAATTAGATCAACTGGACTTGAAGTTTAGTTCTTGAAGACGTTTCGCTAGTCATCCGACTGGCTGCCATGTACAATGCTGTTTTGACACCTTACTCTTGGCATTCCTATAACACCTCTTAGCCACTATCCAATCACACCTTTAACACTTGGCTGTGATATGCTTATTGGGATTTTCCAGGGTACATAGTTGCCACAGATTCTTGTACAAGTCATTCTGTATTGAGAAAGCCAGTTGGATGACTAGCGAAACCTCTTCAAGAACTAAACTTCAAGTCCAGTTGATCTAATTGAATACAACAAATATAAAGGGACGTCATTTTAAAGGAGCGATGATGGTAACTTCCAATAGCACTGTTTTATATCGGGCAAAAACAATACCATTAGTACTGGTATTGTTTTTGACCACAGTAAAAATTGGATTATAGAAACTGGTACGGTAATTAAATAACTCAATCAACAGCCAAAGCAAAGGTAGAGGTAAGACACAGCTTGTGAGACATTGCAGGGCTTGCACCATCTCCAATCAGTGAGCAACGAATCCTTAAAGGAGAACTAAAGTCCCAAGACAACATTGTCCCAATAGAGAGAGCACATTCACAAACGAACAACAAGCTGTGTCTCATGTCTCCCTTTGCTGTGGATGCTGGGTGATTTATGAAAATAACCTGTGTGTACTAAGGGTCAGCTCCCATAATTCACCTTATCTGGGAACACCCAGCTAAGTGTCCGCCGGACTCTTCACAGGAAACTGCAGTCTTGCTTCCTGGAAGCTGACAGCCAATCATGTTACAGCTCAGAGTTCCCTCCCTCTGACACAGAACACAGATATCAGTGCAGTTTTTGTGTAAACACATTAGAAATGCTCCTGTCCCTAACAATGATAAATTCCTATGCTTTTCATACAAAAAAGAAAAGTAATCTTTGCAGTGTATGTCTTTGCTAGCATGGATAAAAGAAACAGAACATTTAACATTTCATCAAAAAATAAAAGTAAGTATGGGGAATCGAACCAGCAACCTTCTATACTGTGTCTTTCTAAAAAGAAAGCTTTCTACCACTAGGCCACAAGGGCTAATAAGTAATGGACCAGTACATGTAGAATCTTTATCTTTTGCTAGACACATAATAAATACAAAAAAAGGGAACATGGGGAATCGAACCTGTGTCCATATAGTCTGATTTTCTTCCTAACCCAGTACTTTAGCAGAACACACCACAGGTGAACTCTCAATCAATAGAAGTAAATGTCAGTGAAATCAGTTCACTGTTTTGTATTGTTACTGGAAGACTGTCAGCAATTCACGCTGGTTGGTTCATAAATAACAGAGCTGCTATAATATATAAAGTTTGTACATATGTAGAAACTTCATATTTTGAGAAACATGTAAACAAACAAAACAAAAAATGCACTAAACTAAGGCAGTAGACCATGTTATATTGTTTCATAAGTAAGCTAGGGGATTTGAACTTGTGACTTCTTGGTCTGATTGTTTCTAAACATACAGCATTTACATGGTGCGCCACCAGCAAATCAACTGTGATCACAGGTACATTTAGAGACTTTATCTTTCACTAGAAACTCTGCACATAGAGACAGTGATTCCTGGGGTTAAGGGGCGTGGCTCTTTGAAGCCAACATGGGCTATGAGTTGTACTGGCAACAAGATGGAAGCCTCCTTTGTTACAGAATCTATTACTTATATCTACTAAATGCAAATAACTAGAGAAGAATCTTTCAACGTGTAGGTGTTCTAGGGAGAAAAACTTTCACATTAGGATCTGAAAAACTGAAGTTTAGTTCTCCTTTAATGCCTCTCTGAAAGTTCTAAAAAAAAAACTTTTTAATTACTGTACTGTATTTGAAATAAAAATAAAAATATCACCAACATCAATATTTTAGCTTGGGTTTTGTTATTTAGTATATTTAGAGAACTGCTACGGGGTCTGAATACTTTTGCAAAACACTATAACTAGGAGGTTGGCTACACATGTGCTAAAATTTTAGATTAATCGATTCCCAAATGTTCTAGTCAGGGATTGGTTGGGATTAAAGGCACAATTAACCACCTCCGATCTATTTTTCAGTAACATTTTTACAATCCTGATAATTGTCAGATTATTGTTAAAGCATGGGGCAACCATGCAGTCGCAATAGAATACAATAGTATAATAATACAGTTTATCAAATGGAACCCAGGCATTCTGTTATTCACAGGGAGGTTGGAATAAGCAATCTTACCTCCATGTGAATAATTGGTGCAGCTGCATAAAAAGACCAGTTTAGTGTCTCTTTAAATCCATGCAAGCGGCATTTACTCTAAGGTCTGTGTGTTGCTGCATGCCGTCAATCCAGTTTTTGTTTTACTTAGGCCAGACTATCTGTGAGGGCAAGCATGTTCAGTAATCACTTTGAAAACACATGAAATGGGGATTTCCTACAAATTCCCACATACCAACTGTCACCATTCCAGTTACTACAAAACTGCACACAGTAGAAACGTTTATTATAATAAGGCACTTGAATGGCAGCTGAAAAGTATGATGCTTCAGGTTTTATGTCTAAAGACATAAGGAACAGCTCAACAAAAAAAAAAAAATGGTACAGTGGTGGTTGAGAAGAATTATAGTTTACAGGCAATTAAAAAAAAAACTATTTCCCAATTTACATACTCTTTAAGCTGCATAATCTTGCATTACATTTAAAACGGTCTCAAAGTTTTGTTTAGTGACATATAGGAAGATTTACCAGAGAGGTCCATTCACTAGGAACTGTAGAAAATGCTTGTGAGGGTTCTCTTTCATGAATGGTATATCTGTTGTATTCAGTTAGGTCAACTGGACTTAAGGCTGGTACACACTATATAACTTTCCTCCTGACCGTCCATTCAAGACTTTCAACCAGTTGGTCAGGAGGACCTGTAGAGGACCGCAAATCGGTCATGGTTTTTCTGACCTGTCCGATCGTGCGTCCGTCTGATTCAGACTAACAAGCAGATGGTCACGGCCGCCACAAGGAACCTGTATTATAATTTGGTCCGACCAACTGAAACACTGAAACGTTGGTCGGTCGGGCCAAATTATTGTATGGTGTGTACCTAGCTTTAATGTTTGGTTCTTGAAGACGTTTCGCTAGTCATCCAACTGAATGAATTGTAAAAGAATCTGTTGGCTATTAACTGCCATGTACAATGCTGTTTTGACACCTTACCCTGGGCAGTTTTGATAACACCTCTTAGCCACAATGCAATCACACCTTGCATCAGAAGGTCCCTAACACCTGGCTGTGATATGCTAATTGGGACTTTCCAGGGTACTTAATTGCAAACAGATTCTTGTACAAGTCATTCTGAATTGAGAAAGCCAGTCAGATGAATAGTGAAATGTCTTCAAGAACCAAACTTTAAGTCTAGTTGATCTAGCTGAATACAACATATATAACTGTAGGACATTTTCCAATGTTGTCATAAAAAACTGCCTGGTCTAATCTTTTTTTCAATCAATTCAATTACCAATTGTAAAAATGAATGGGAGATTTGTAAGGGAAATAATTTTGTAAGGGAAAACCTCAGTCCGGCCAAAAATGTCAAGTAGTGAATGGCTAGTATAAGAGCACCCAAATGATAACTACCCATGCTAACCTGTTACTGTGGGTTTAACTTTGTGGTGGATTCACAAGTACAATTACTAAAAAATGTAATAAAATTTGAAATGGGAATTGCAGGGCATTTTATAGTTAAGCAAAAAACAATACATTTTAGATGTTGGGCACCACATGTGTACCGTACAATCATACAAAATAATTGTGTGAATGCTGTTCTTTACTGCATTTACTTACTTGGGGCACTTCACTGATTGCGGCTTTCTGTGTTTCCCTGCACGTGATACATACTTTAGAGCCATGTGTAGATTTTTTTAAAATCTACCCATCAGATTGTGCCCCACCAAGTGGGCAGAATTCTCCCCCCCCCCCCCCAAAAAAAAATAAAATAAAATATATATATATATATATATATATATTATATGTAATATCTTCAGGTTCAAATGCACTCATCCAATATACCATGTTACTATATTCAGGTGCCTCCAGGTCACACAGCTCCCATTCGCTATGTGTAATATTATGGTTCAAATTTCGAATATAATTCCCGGGCACACTGTTGTCTTGTGAAAACCAATCACTCTTTATTCAAAGTTTCGACGTCTCGCAGGACGTCTTCATCAGGACATCTACAAACAGATGTCCTGATGAAGACGTCCTGCGAGACGTCGAAACGTTGAATAAAGAGTGATTGGTTTTCACAAGAAACAGTGTGCCCGGAATTATATTTGAAATTTGAACCTATATATATATGTATTATTATATATATATATATTATATTATATATCATGGCAGTTATACCCCCCCCCAAAAAAATGACCAATAGAGTCAGTCATCAACCATCCCTGCCCCAAGATAAATTCTATTCATTAAAGTAATATTCTATTTAAAATAAAAACATTTTTTTAAACTTACAGGTGTCAGACAGTAATACACACTACCCCCCCTTTCCCCATGACAAAATAAATGATCATTTCAATCAGTCACAAGCTGCACGCACCATTGACTCTGTTGACTGCTGCTCCCTAGTGGCTCACAAGTGAACTGCTGCTCCCTAGTTGTAGCATGTGGTACTGCACAGCAGATTCTTAGCTGCCCTGAAAGCATACTCCGACCGTGACAGTAAAGCAGCAGGTTATGGTTTGTAGGTGAGGGTGTGTTTAAAAAACATATTCATCAGTTACATACTGCATTTCTAACAGCTGTGCACAGTAGTTTTAATAAGAAAGTGTAGTTACAGTGTGATTAAACTGAATGATACAACTTCTGTGTTTTTATATTAGCCTTTAAGATATGTGCATGAAAAACCTTGCTCTTTGGTACTATGAAATGAAGTAGTTGGAATGGGGCTCAGTCTAGCTATGCTTTGCATATTTGCCCTTTTAACCCTGTGTTTGTCTCCTGCTGCTCTCTGCCCCTTCCCTAGGATGAAATGTTAGATCTCCAGTTACAGAGGCACCTTGATTATTTGGATCAGCAGGTAGGATGTCAAACAGATCCCCCCCCCCTAAACTTCATTCCAATCCCCGAACCCGCCCTTACCATGACTGTCATTGTGCAAACCTATCCTTTCCCTCTCCCACCTCACTACAGTAATGTGTAAGTACAGAACCCTTGTAATTATGTTTTCCAGTTTCTTTTATTTATTTTTAAAAATGTGTAGTCTTATTATAGATTTATAGACTGCAGTGTCTACACCAAAAAAGGAGGTACCCCACCAACACCCAGCCAAAAGACATCTATGTATGAACACAATTTGTCACTACATACGAATAAGAGAAACAAATTAGTATGCATGCTCGGGTTTGTCTCTAGAAGTCTCTCATTACCAAGTGTGTAGAGTGAGTGCAGATATCCCAGAGCTTATCTTTGGAGAGGGAGAGTGAAGGAAGAGTGACAGACAGTTAGTTTGTGTCAGTTTCTCCTCTCCAATAAGCTCTGGAATTGTTGCACTTTTATCACTAATTAAAAAAAATAAAATTAATTTCAGGAAGTCTGGGATCTGCTAATAATATCAGGTGCTGTACTCCAAGGAGAGGTGGGATGCCTGCCTATGGAAAATATGTAGTGGGAATTTTTTTTTTTTAAATACAGTAGAAGATATGCAGTGCCTCTAGTTATTAGTGTTACGTCTAGTATTTACATCTCTCCAGCTTAAAGACTTTGTAAAGAGCTGTTATCACTCTCTATATCCTTTAAGTGATGCACCAAGCCGATTGAGGCTTTCTGTGCATTGCTATTTGGGTTTACCTATTCTGAATCTTTAAGGCCAGCTATCTGCTGGCCTTAAAGATTCCATCTTAAAGAGCCACTATCGGCTTGGTACATTGGTTGTTGTGGTTGCGCAACCAAGTTCTTGCACACCTCTTCAACCACTGCTAGTTGTGTCTTAAAGCCATGTTAACCCTCGGTACATTGGTTAACGTGGCTTTAAGACACAAATAACCGATAAGGGCTCTCCATACATAGCCCAGTTAAAGAGCAAAGCAATAGTCAAAATGTTTTTTAGCAAAAAAAAAAAGTAGTCATTTAGGATTTTTGGATATCTGATCAGAATGGTTTGAATGAATTGTTTACATACTGTCAACAATTTCATGCAAAAATCTCACAAGATTTCTAACCCAACTTTGAGATCAATTCTTGCCAGCCAAAGCTAACTTGCAAAAACATTGAAATAGACATAAAATAGAGAAAAAAAGCGCAAAGTGCAATTAATCGGGCAGTATTACACCTTATTCTCCAATAGGGTATAGATTTTGAAATTGAGTTTGTTTATGGCTGTGCCACTGTGGTGGAAAAGATTCTTAATCATTCTCAATTCATTTTCAGATTTTATCTCCATCATAAGAACCTCCTTTTGGGTTTTTTAATATTTATTTTTGTGTTTATGTTCAGAACTGAACTTTAGATTTTCAAACACATTTGCAAGAATCATTTTCAGCTATTTTAAGGGCTGTGCTCCCACTGCCTTAACTTGTAGATGACAATAATTTTACCAGCCACACCTTGACACTGCTTCAGATTAGCATAAAGGGCAACCTTAAAGGGCAACGGTGGTCTCCAAACAAGTTATAGTTTTGTACTGTGACAGAATACTTAAAAGATATGTCCACCCCCAACAATCTTTTTTCTGTAAACAGAAGACCCCCAAAACCTAAACCTCGCTAGGTTTAAAGTGATCAAATCAACCTCTATTCATACTTACCAGCCCTTGCTACATTTTGCTTGTCTCCCGTGCCTTTTCTGTGCACAGAAGCAAGCAGAAAGATCCTGACCAGCATCCACTTAGGTGATTGGTGGAGATGCGATATCTCAGCCAATCACTGGAGACAGTGGTTTAATAACTATGTGTGTATAGGCTTGTGAAGGTTCTCATTCATCCAGGTCATGGTATATCTGTTGTATTCAATTAGATCAACTGGACTTGAAGTTTAGTTCTTGAAGACGTTTCGCTAGTCATCCGATTAGCTTTCTCAATTCAGAATGACTTGTACAAGAATCTGTGGCAATTATGTACCCTGGAAAATCGCAATTAGCATATCACAGCCAGGTGTTAAGGGCGTGATTAGATAGTGGCTAAGAGGTGTTATAGGAACGCCCAGAGTAAGGTGTCAAAACAGCATTGTACATGGCAGACAGATGGTGTCGAACCCCCCCACCTCTATTTAGGCTTGGTTTCTTTATTTTCACATAAATGGCCTCCTTAACACCTCTCTTGAACAAGTCACGTTCCTTTGCCAATATGTTAACATTACAATCTTCAAAGGTATGTCCTTTATCCTTAAGATGCAGGTACACGGCTGAGTCCTGACCCGAGGAATTGGCTCTTCTGTGCTGGGCCATACGTTGATGCAGTTGTTGTTTGGTCTCCCCCACATACAAATCAGAGCATTCTTCACTGCACTGCACTGCGTATATGATGTCGCTTTTCTTGTGTTTCGGTATTGGGTCTTTCGGATGTACCAATTGCTGCCTCAGCGTGTTGCTTGGTTTAAAGCAGACAGGGATACAGTGTTTTTTGAAAACTCTTCTTAATTTCTCGGAGACCCCTGCTACATATGGGATGACCATGTTCTTTCTCCTGTCTTGCTTTTCCCCTTCACTGTTGGTATTCGTGTTCTTTTCTTTTCTTCTGCTTCTTTTGACAAAGGCCCAGTCTGGATATCCACAAGTTTTAAGGGCTCCTCTGAGATGTTTCATTTCTTTAGCCTTTGCCTCTGTGCTAGTGGGGATGTTCTCAGCTCTGTGTTGCAGGGTTCTGATGACACCCAGCTTGTGATCTAAAGGGTGGTGGGAGTCAAACATCAAATACTGATCTTAGCCACTATCTAATCACGCCCTTAACACCTGGCTGTGATATGCTAATTGGGATTTTCCAGGGTACATAATTGCCACAGATTCTTGTACAAGTCATTCTGAATTGAGAAAGCTAGTCGGATGACTAGCGAAACGTCTTCAAGAACTAAACTTCAAGTCCAGTTGATCTAATTGAATACAACAGATATGTGTGTATAGTTTTCATTACCCTTATACCGGATGTTCCTTTAAGACAAATTCAGAATGTAAACATACTTACCAGTCAATCACTTAGTGACTGCTGGTCCAGCCCCTTCTGCTGCTTTTGTGATTGAAAAACAAAGTAAGTTTACATTCCGAATTTGGGCATATAGACCTAGCTAGGTCTAGGTTATGGCATTGTGAGTACAATACTCAGTTTTGTGGGGGGGTGGGTGGATGCCCTTTAAAGTCAAAAAGTGCTTTAAATGAACTGCAAACAATGTCAGCCATATATACATTGAATGCACAGTAGCTGTGGGTACCCTATGGTATGCAACATAAACTATAAAAAAATAGGGTTAAAATGCACTTTTTTCTGACTCTTTGCACTGATAGTTTTCACATTGGTTTGTACCTGACTTTAAATTGTTGTCCCTGTGAGTGGAACGAACCTGTGAGGAACATGGCATAAAGTCATTTGGTATAAACAACAACTTATTTTTTTAAATCCTAATGTGACAGCTTTTCTTCACAGAACACATTGTAAGATTCTTCTCTAGTAAGTTGTATTTATTACAAGTAAGTAATATATTCCGTAACTAAGAATGCTTCCATGTTGTTGCCAGTACAGCCAAAAGCCCATGTTGTCATCAAAGAACCACACCTCCTGACCCCAGTATTCACTGTCTCTATGCACAGTATTTTCTATAGATGTCTACACAAAATGGAAGTCCCTGATAATACTTTGAAAGTTGCTTGTTACCGTGCAGTTTATTTACCAGCATAACATGCAGCAATACAAAATTATCAGCTAATTTTACTTTTATTTATTTACTTCTGTGTGTCTGCAGTGGTGGCTCACCTGGTTTAGTGTTTTAAAACAGTCCAAAAGGTCATGGGTTCAATTCCCCAGACTTACATTTTTGTTTGTTTTATTTTATTCCTCACAAAAGATTTTTATATATATTCATGGAGATTTAATAACAGTTCTTATCGTTAAAAATGGTGCTAATTTTGCCCCAACCAATCAGATGTTAGCTTTCAAATGTTAAATAAGATCTGATTGGTTGGGGCAAAATTAGCACCATTTTAATGATAAGAAATTTTATTGAATCTCACTAATTATTTTTAGATTACCATATGTACTTGGGTATAAACCAAAAAATGTTACCTTTAAAATCATCCTGAAAGTCTCCCCTCAGTTTATATTAAGGTCTGATCTGGAAGCTTGAAGCAGCAGATGGACAAAATCACATAGCCCTGAGAAAACAAAAGCTTTACCCTGTAACACACATAATCCACTTTATTTCGGTGGGTTATGCAATTGTTGTCCTGCTCACTCAGTCCAGCCCAGACTGCAAGGGAAAGTGAAAAAACTATAGAAGTAACAGGATTCAACAAACAATCTACATAGCAGGGTATGCAGGTCACATCCGTGTATGGGGCCGTGTATGGGACTTTCTTTGGGGCTGTGTATTGGACTTTCTATGGGTATGGGTCTGTGTATGAGGCTTTATATGATACTGTCTGTGGAACTGTTTTATACTCGAGACAAACAGTTTCTGGTTTTGCAGTTATAAATAAGTACCTCGGTTTATATTCGAGTGTATATGGTACTTTTAATTCTTACAGAAGTGTTAATATTCTGTTTCTTACATCCATGCATATGCATCTATGCTAGAAGGGTAGTAAAGGTAATGTTGATGTCTGCTACAAGTCACTAAATGCAAGTAGAAAGTGAGTCAGGTTCATATGCAGATGGCATGGGCTTCAAGTTTGGGGCATGCTTTGAATATGGTAAATTTTAATTACCCTGCCATTGATTGGAGTAGTGGAACTGCCAACAGAGTAAAGGGTAATGGTTTCCTAAAAAAAGTGGTTAAAGTTCCTACTAGAAAAGGCCCTTTGTTGAATCTGAATCTAAAGATGCAAAAGATAGTGTAGCTTAGGGAATAGTGACCATAAAATATTGTCATTTAATATATTTTATAAAAAAGTGCACAGGGTTTAACATTAACAGTCTATTAATTTCAGGAAAGCAAAATGGCCCTGGATAAAAATAGCTCTTCAGTATATAAATTGATTTAGTAAAGATACTAAACAGATACTAAAGATACTAAACAGAAATGGACTGTTTTTAAAAGGGTTTTAAACTTTTACATCTAAATATATATCCCTGGGAAGACTAAATAAACCTCTGGACCAATGATCCAGAGTATAAAGTATCCCCCTAGAAAAACACTAAGGGCCTAATTTACCCAGGCATGCAAGTTTAACTCATTGCATGCCTGGGTAAATCAGGCCCTTAGTGCTTTCCTAGGGGGATACTTTATACAGGAGGAGACAGGCGTAATGAGATTATTAGGGTAATTACACCATATAATACCCAGTGGAAAAAGATAATGAAAAATATTGGCTTTTATTAGAAGATGATGATGTAAAAAAGGAAAAAATTGGGAGGTTCCCAGGGCTAACTGCCAGGAGGGTGAGAAACCTGAGTGACCATCTGAGCAGACCTCATTTTGAGCCAGCAAAAGGAAATCTAGATGCTTGGTTGGGAAGAGAAGCCCGCCAAGGGAATAAGAGATGTGGAAAGTGCGAATGTGGAGCTATCTATGTTGGCCAGACAAAGAGGAGGCTAAGACAAAGAATTCAGGAACAAGCTAAGGCTGTAAAGAACAGTCAAATCACATTGAGCCCACTGGCTAAGCATATACATGAGTTGCATGGATGTGAAAGTAAAATTTTCTCCTTTAATGGACCTAGCGAAGGTGTCACTAGACATCAGAGGAGGGGATGTTGTTCAAAAATTACATCAAGCAGAATCCATCATTCAACCCTAAAACTCCTTTAGGGTTGAATGATGAAATGAATTATGCTTGTTTTCTGAATAAATACATTTGGCCGAAACTATTTAAAATCAATGCAAATAAGTGTGGGCACGGATTTGTTATTATTAAAATTTGTAAATAAATAAGTTGAGTTGGATTTGTGTAAATTGGAAACAGAAGTGAAGGCTTAGTTTATATGGTATCTGTTACGTCTCAATGCCACAATGTCCTTCATGGGCAATATTTACAGTAGTTTGGCGAAGGGCCTGAGGTACTACTAATTTGGTTCCTTTTAGAATGAGATGGTCCTTAGCAAGGGAAAGTTCATCTTTGACAGCTGCAAATGCCTTTAGTTCAGTGATGATTACTTCAGGATCAGGAAAGGTAGCTCTCTGGATTTCATGCCACCTGTTGGTTTCAATTAGGTGTATTAAAGCAAGAAGAGTTTTGTCCCGTTTGGTTGCCTCTATAAACATGTCCAATGTGAGTGCTTTTGGCACAGCGTGTGCAGCAACAAAGTTAATATATTCTTCTGCAATAGACTTTGTGGCCTCATCTGAAGTAGTGGGATGTCGTGAAATGTAATCAGCAGGATTGTTATATTTTCCTGGACGATGAATTATTTTGTAGTTATACCCTTGTAGTCGTAAACCCCACCTTTCGATTCGAGCAGGCATTTTTGCTCTTGGATTTCCAAATATGGTAATAAGAGCCAAATGATCAGTAACAATTGTAAATGGTGCTCCATATAAAAATAAGTGGAAGTGTTCACATCCCCAGACAACTGCTAGACTTTCTTTTTCTGGCTGAGAATATTTCTTTTCTGTAACTGTCAGACTTCTGCTTGCATAAGAAATAGCTTGTGGGTATGGGCTTTCTGGTTTATATTGGACAAGAATAGCTCCGAGTCCAACTGGACTGGCATCCACAATTAGTTCAGTTCTTAGCGCAGGATCAAAATAAGCCATGATAGTGGCAGAATTAAGTTCTGTTTTGATTGTCTCAAATGATTTTTGGCAGGCTGATGACCATTGAAATGCACATCCTTGTTTGGTGAGGTCTCGCAAAGGTGCACTGATAGTGGAGAAGTCCTTGATGTACCTAGCGCAGTAACTGGCCATGCCAAGAAAAGAGCGAACTTCATTAACATCGTTTGGGATTGTAGTTGATTTTATTGCCTGTACTTTTTTAGGATCAGGTTGCATCCCAGCAGCAGAAAATATGTGGCCATAGAATTCCAAGGTAGATTTGTTGAATTCCCATTTGTCTTTGTTGAGTGTAAGTCCTTGGGATGATAAGCACTCAAATACTGCGTGTAGGGCAGAGTTGTGGTCATTCTGTGTTTTTCCAAAAACTAGTATGTCATCACTGTAATTGAGTGCATTAGGAATATGTTGAATAATGTTTCTTATTGCTTCTTGAAAAATCTCAGCAGCTGAGCAAACACCAAACGTTAGTCGTTTGTATCTTCGCAGACCAACATGTGTGGAAAATGTAGTTATGTATCTGGATTCTGGACTAAGTTCCAGTTGGTGATAACCCTTATTGAGATCCAGTTTAGAGAACACAGTGGCTCCATTTAGGAGATGAATAACATAACTGAGAGTTGGAGAGAGGTGTCTCTCTCTCTCTGTATAGCAGTGTTTGGAAGACGCATGTCTACACAAATTCTTATTTTGTTTGGATCTTTGGGTTTAGGTACAGCCACTATGGGAGAAACCCATGGAGTGGGGCCTGAAACAGTTTCAATGATGTCTTGTTCCTCTAAAGACTTTAGTTCGTCTTCAATTTGCTTCCTCAAGTGAAAAGGAATTTGTCTGTGTGGCTTGAAATTGGACGAATGTTTTCATCAATGTGAAGGTGAATTTGAAAATTCTTTAGTTTACCAGGCCCACAAAAGATTGGAGTACTTGTCAACTAGGGCTTGTACATCAGAGACTGTTGGGTTAGCTACAGGTGTGAACTATATTGATGAGTCCAAGAGTTAAAGCTGTGTGAAAACTAGAAGGCAACCCCCAGAGCCTTGTAGTACAAGAAAGTTGTAGTATAGGTTTTATCTTTGTAGAATATCTGACAAATTTACCTATTGTCGGCAAAGGAGTTTGAGAGCCATAAGGAAAATTTTGGTTGTACAGGTATCAAAGCAGGTTTAGTATCAGTTGGCAATATGTACACATGTCTATAATGTTCACAAGGCTCCTGTGTCAATAGTAAAATCAACTGCAGTGTTAAGGAGAGATATTGTGATGATGGGGAATGTACAGTTTGTGCAGTGGAATGTAATACACCATAGTCACTGCAAACAGTAGGTGACTCATCTCCAGAATTTGGCTGAATGTATTTGAGTTGTGCTGAGCTCAATGCATCTGATGTGCGTAGGGATGACTTAGGAGTAGGGATGGCCGGTCGCGGATCCGAACCCGATCCCCGCGGATTTATCCCGTTCGCGAACGCGGATTTTTCGGATTTTCCGCCTTCCGAACTCCGATTCGCGGATTTTCCGTATTTTCAAAAATTTTCAAAATTACGAGTTTTCACGTATTTTCGTGAATTTTCGAAAATACGGGAAAACATGTATTTTCGAAAATTTACGAAAATACAAGGATTTCTCTTAATTCCATACATACGTATTTTCAAAAATATTCGAAATTACGAGGATTACTTGTATTTTCAAAAATACATATCTTCGAAAATACGTGAAAACTCGTAATTTCGAAAATTCCCGAAATACGTGAAAACTCATAATTTCGAAAATTTTCGAAATACGAAAAATCTCGTTATTCACAGGGTATTTTTAATTTTAACGGGTCCGTCGCGGATTTTCGAATTTTTTCGAAAATTCGCGGATCCTCGAGCGGACCGATTTTGCGAAGTTCGGACATCTCTACTTAGGAGCAACTTACATACAATCGCAAAATGATTCAGTTTTCACAATTAGTACATTTACGTCCTAGAGCAGGACAGTCACCATTATGAGGGAAATGTTTGCCACATCTGTAGCACATCTTTGAGCAGTCAGTGCCTGGTTTTGCGTTTAGTGTGCACAAGGTTGCACACCTGTGCATCAGTGCCCTCCTCTATGGCAGCAGCTTGAGTCTCAGAAATTTCCAGGGACCGTGCCATGTGTAGAAAATCCTGCAAGCAACAATCTGCTTGTAAACTTTGCGCCGTAGCTTAGATGAGTGGCAGGATACAATGATTGTGATGTGATTTCATCATCACATCAGCGAAATTGCAGCTTTGTGCTAATTGTCTTAAACGGGTGACAAAGGAGTCCATGGTCTCCTGGGTAGTTGTTTAGCAATTCTGAACTTGTATCTTTCATATCTGATGTTTTGCTTAGGATTAAAATATTCAGTTAGTGCTTTAGAGCATTTTGAGTAGTCCGTAGTGCTGTCTGTAGGTAAGGTGCAGTAAATGTCATAAACAGCAGAACCAGCATAATGAAGTAATAAGCTTTCTTTCTTTTATCCTCTGTGATGGCCATGGCCTCCAGAAATTGTCAAAACGGAGTAGCCATTTTTTCCACTTCTGTGCAAGATTATTGGTATCAGACAAATCAAAGTTGGGGAAGGTGTGGAGTTGCTCAGCCATATTAACTTACTTTTGAAGCAGCAGTGATAGAGTTAAACTGAACAGTGCAGAAAGTAGAATGAGAGCTGTGCAGTCTGCTGTAGATAAACGTGACAGGCAAGTGAGTATAACGGGTCCTGTATGTGGAGGACTGGTACAGGTAGTCACAATGGTAAGTATGCAGGTACTCACAGGGTTAATTAAATTCTTTAATCCTCGTCGCGAGTTTTTATGTCTCCCTTGTTATATGGTTCAAGAGCAAGAAAACACTGGAATGTAGAGGGAACTTGATTTATTCAAACAGAGAAACAGGTTCATCACACTTTCTCATCCCATGCTATTCCCTAGCTTACTTCCTGATACTGCCCCTTTTCCCAACTTGCTTCTATGCCTTAAAGAAACAGATTAACTAAACATGTAGATGTTACAGTATCCAATATCCAAATTGAAAAGGGTACAATGGGGGAAAAAAACTAATGAAAAGTTTCTTTAGTGTTCTTTAGAAGCCATGATGTGAGGTCTTTAAAAAGTATTATTGTTATGTTTAGTAGTTATAGATACAAAGATTCTTTGACACCACCAGGAGGGGTCGATACATTTTTGCCAAGCGAGGAAGCTATTTAAGCAGATGTGAAATCACCTCTTATGAGACCCTGAGGAAGACCCTTGGGGGATGCATCACAGGTATGGGCGCCCTGAGTTTTCTAAGCAAGACTTGATGTGCCGGGAATGTATTAAAGAACCTTACATTGAGTTGCAGCGGAAAGTTGCACAGTGAGGACCCCAGTGGATCACAGCAAAATAAGAACTGTCCTGGGTTGGACATTGCACATATGGACATTGGTGTGCATAGAGGGTTAGTAGATCTTAGATGGTGAGCTGGAACTGTCCAAACATCCTATCTAGTAGGAGCCGTGTTGTGCGATTCCTTAAAGGAGAGGGGCATGTAGCTATTTTGGAATTCAGTCAAGTCCGGCGTACGGGACTATTACAAGAGGTGGATGCCCCGTGATACTTTGCACAGCAACACTGTTTTTTAAATATATATTTGGTGGTGTTATGTATATATTTATATTTATAACTAGCAAAAGTGTGCCCGTTGGTGCACAGTAGGTTTTTTATGTGTTAGTTTTATATAGTTTAATTTGCTGGAGTGTTAGTTACATATATTTATTAAATATATGTGTAAGCTACCCGCCACTACAAGGCCCTCCATATTAGGGTAGTCCTATCTAAGAATGACATATATTAAGTAATAATGCTGTTATTTTTGTAGTGTAATTATTATGTTTAAGATACGTTTTTACCTAATGATAACTTCCCGCGGCACTTGGAGCCTTTCCCCGGTAGTTCTGTCTTCCAGGGGTAGTTTGCGGCTGGTTGCGGCTGAAAACCAGGCCCCGCCGCGAGTGTTCGGAGGCTCCGCGGGGCTTCCCGCGGCACTTGGAGCCCTTCCCGGTAGTTCCGTCTTCCAGGGGTAGTTTGCAGTTGTACGCGGCCGAAAACCAGGCTCCCAGGCCCCGCCACGAGTGTTGGGAGGCTCCGCGGGACTTCCCGCGGCACTTGAAGCTCTTCCTGGTAGTTCCAACTTCCAGGGGGTGTTTGCAGTTGTTCGTGGCCGAAAACCAGGCTCCCAGGCCCCGCCGCGAGTGTTGGGAGACTCCGCGGCACTTGGAGCCTTTCCCGGTAGTTCTGTCTTCCAGGGGGTGTTTGCGGTTGTTCGCGGCCGAAATTGTTCGCGGCCGAAAACCAGGCTCCCAGGCCCTGCCGCGAGTGTTGGGAGCTTCCATCAGCACTTGGAGCCCCAGACCAGGTGCTGTCAAGTTGTATACATACAATACTGTACGCACATTAACTCCCTCCTCCAGCTAATCCCCAGGGCTCTCAAGCAGGAACAGTCAGCGTCTCAATACCTAGCAACAGCAGGGATCGCCCACCATTTCTATAGGCAATGCCTTCTCTCCCAGTTAAACAGAACACTATTGGCTTTTACCTGGATTCCGACCAATGTGGAAGGGCTTTGTTAGATGCTGTAGTTTATACACATGCGGCAGTAAGGAGGAACCTGGTGCTTGTTTAATATGGGGTATTCCTATTGGCTGCTAGAATACAGTCGGCCACTATTACAGTAATGTGACAATTTATAATAATAGTACTAACCTGGAAGCTGATCATTGTGAGCACTGCTGCTAGCAGGACAGGAGAAAGAGACAGAGAGAGAGACAGACAGAGAGAGAGACAGACAGAGAGAGAGACAGAGAGAGGGAGAGACAGAGAGAGACAAAACGAGAGAGACAGACAGAGAGAGAGAGACAGACAGACACAGAGAGAGAGACAGACAGACAGAGAGAGAGAGAGAGACAGACAGACACAGAGAGAGAGACAGACAGACAGAGGGAGAGACAAAACTGAGAGAGGAAGAACAAGAGACTGTTCACTAAAGCAAAAAACTTTTATTTAGACATTACCAGTATAAGTAGGAAACTTCCCTTCAGGGAAGTCTTCAGTAAAGCAGTGTCATTTGGCCATGCCCACCCACTCCCAATACCATTGCATCAGGATGTGAAGCTCGAGAGAGCACAAGCAATACAGCTGGATATCATCTACACTTACTGGGAAAGCAAACTTTCTTTTGATTGGCCATTAACTCGCACATGTCACTAAGTCTCTCCCACAATGCAATACAGCTGGATATCATCTACACTTACTGGGAAAGAAAACTTTCTTTTGATTGGCCATAACTCACACATGCTCAGTAAGTCTCTCCACAATGCATACAGCTGGATATCTACACTTACTGGGAAAGCAAACTTTCTTTTGATTGGCCATTAACTTGCACATGCTCAGTAAGCCAAAGCTAAATGATGTTCCACAATGCAAAGCTAAAGGATGTTACTGTAAAGCATACATTGCGTCAGGATCTGATGTTGTGCTACAGCAGCTACAAGAAGCACACCTACTGGATAATAAGGACAATAAGGAAATGACAGCAAACGTCCATGCAGAATTTAATAAATTTGAGAGGTGTGTCTATAGCTCCCATTTTGACCAGTCCATTCAAACGTGGGGAGATTCTGTATGTTAGTACTTTTTTATTTTTTATTTCATATTCTATTTACACACTGTTACACACTTATATATCTTTATTTAGAACAGATTAATAAACTAATTAATGTTATACCTTTTACATTACAATATACACTTTAACTATGTATAATATTATTTTAGCCTACCCCCCACCTACATAGTACAGTCTAAAAACTCAATGCAATCTCCACAAAATGGAAAATAATTTTATATAAAGGAAGGATATTTACGGTCATTTTTTTCTATGTATTTTCAGTAAAGGTGGATATTGTATTGATATTGGGGTTGTACAAGGCTTAGTGCTTTCCTAGGGGGATACTTTGTACTCTGGACCATTGGTCCAAAGGTTTATTTAGTCTTAGTAGCGGTATATATCCCCATTAGCACCGCAGTAACCTGCGTAGCCATCACCCTTATAATAGTGATGCACTCCTTGCTTCTTTTTATTGTCAATACATCCTTGCAAAATAAATGTAAAAAAACCCACGTGGCTTAATTCTGATGTAAAGAGGGAAATGGAAAGGAAGAGAAAACCTTTAAACATTTAAAACCTTTAAGTTAGAGGGAATAGAATGGATCTTTATGAACTATAAAAATTGTAACATGTTTGATACATAAAGTGTATGAGAGTCGATCCAGGAATATTTCCGATTTCCACTTAGAGTGAGGAAGGAAATTTTTCCCCCTATTCTGGTGGGTTTTTTTGGGTTTTTTTACCACCTTTTTTTTCCCTATCCTGTAAGGATAGACTTCCCCTAAAGTTCGGTTCGATTTAAAATTTTCGAAATTTTTAAAACTGGCCAATTAAAGTTCAGATAAATAAGGGGACAAATAGTTCAGATAAAATAAACATAAAATAGCAATGGTAACTTAGTATTCGTGGCTCTGGGACCTAGGAAATGGTCTGGGGAACAAACATCTAGAACTGTAAATAATGTAATTTCCTTTTCAGGAATGCTACTTTTGAGCTTCCGCATTCGAAATTCAAATATTATCCTGGAAATTCGAGAATTTTTGAAATTTCAAAAAATTTTCCAAAAAATCTGTCTCTGAATCTCTTAAAAAGGGTGTTCATTATTATTCAAGAGGAATCATGCCCATCATGAAGTGGCAACAATTCCTTGTTGCATAACTCAAACAGAGGTTTTTTTAAACCCCCCCCCCCAAAATCTGTCTTTAAAGGGAGAGCTCAGTGGAAAATATCATTATTTTTAAAATTCTTGGTTTATATTATGCATCATCAATTATTCTCATCGATTATCACCTTTTTAGTTCACTATTTTTTTTCCCAGAAAGCACAATAACATGAAATGTTACACAGACAAAATACTGATTGGGCAGGTTAAGGTCATTAGAATGGAAAAATACTGCTCTTTTTTCTTAAAAGTATATATATTTGCATTAAACTTACCCTTTAATATTTATGTTTGTAATTTGCATCATATTTGCAACATATAGGGAAAAGTGGGCAAAAGGGTAATGCTTAATAGCAGCAGAACCACTGAGTTTGAGTAGGCTCACTGCAGTTTGCTGAGGAGCCAGGCAAGCATAGCCCCTCTGGATCCAAAACCATAGCCCCTCTGGATCCAAAACCACATTGGCTTCTCTCCCTCTCGGAGTATGTATTGTGCAAGTGGGCAGAAGGGTAACACATAACAATCACAGCAGAATGTTTTCATATTAATGACCTTAAACTGCCCATTCAACAATTTGTCTGTGTATAAAATAATGCTTTCAAAATTCTGACTTGCTGTTTGCAGGTCCCCTTATAGAGACCGATATGGTCTTGCCCTTGACCTAGCACCTGGATTGATTCAATTGCTCAGTAGAGATCTGAGCATATTTGACCCATCCAACAGCCAATCAGTAGAAATTACTGCTAGGAACATTCCACATTAGTGTGCATTCTGGGAAGAAGAAGGACTGTTACAGAACCTGAAATGTCCACTCACTAATGTCAACAGCAGGAAATAGCAAAGGGTATAAATTCAACTGCAAGAAGCTTGGCTGACAAAATGGGAGAATTGGTGATAATGGCATTGACTAAAAAGTATGATGTAATAGGTATAGCAGAAACATAGTTGAACATTTTTATGAGTGGGCTGTAAATTTAGAAGGATACTCCTTGTTACGAAAGAATAGAGAAAATAGGAAATGGGGAGGAGTATGTGTTTATGTTAAACAGGAGTTGAAGCCAAATTTAAAAGAAGAGATAACGGGCAATATGGATGTTAAAGCGGAGGCAATATGGGTGGAATTGGGCAATAGGAAGGGAGGTAATATCATTGTTGGTGTCTGCTACAAGCCGCTAAATGCTAGCAGGAAAAGGAGTGGTGCATCTGCATATGCAGATGGCAAGGGCTGCAAGTTTGAGGAGTGTTCTGATTATGGGGGACTTTAATTACCCAGACATTGATTGGCAAAGCCGAAATGCCAACACAGAAAGGGGTGATGGGCTCCTTAATTTGCAGGGCCATTTTCTCTCATAGGTGGTTAAAGTTCCTACTAGAAAAGGAGCTCTGTTGGCAAATTTTCCCAGGTTAAAAGTAGCTCTTCAGCATGACAACTGGGATGATATATTATCAGGTAAAAGCTGGATGCCTTTCTGAAAACAAGGAATGTTGCATTTTACTGGTATTGATACATAAAGTAGAATTGATCCAGGGATATTTCTGATTGCCACTTGAAGTCTGGAAGGAACTTTCCCCTTCATAATTCTGGTGTTTTGGGGGTTTTTTTGCCTTCCTCTGGATCAACCGCAGGAAATGTGGGTATAGCTGAGTGGGTTGAACTGGATGGACGTATGTCAACCTCAAATACTAATAATGATATTTTCCACTGAACTTTCCCTTTATAAAGACAGATTTTTTTCATCCCCTTTATGAGGTATGCAATAAGGAATCATTGACACTCTATGCTGGGCATAATTCCTCTTGTATAATAATGAGCACCCCTTTTTAAGAGATTCTGAGACAGAATCTAGAAATACTGAATTTTCAAAAAGAGCCATGTACAGTAAGTTACCATTGCTATTTTTATTCAAATATTATTACTATTTTAAAATATTTTTGAAAATTCTGGAAAGTTCTTAAAGTTTGAAATCCAAGAAGTTTGAAAAGATTGGGTTTGTTCAAACTAATAAAGTTCAATTCGAACTTGGGTTCGCATTCTAGTCCATCTCTAGTAAGAAGATGAGGAATAAAAATGTACAGCTATTAAATAATGTGTATAAGACAGCTACAGAGGATGAAGATAAAGCAAACTGAAGTTTTTTGCCCTCTGTATACAATAAAGAACATCCAAATACAGATAGCATAGAGATAGCAATAATGGTATAAAGGATGCAATTGCACTTAAAGGGCATGTCCAGCCTAAAATAAACTTTTAATATTCTGGTAGAGCACACCCCCCCAAACCCATTTTCGCAATATTTACAAAACAAACAAACGAAGACTCCCCTAAAGGGACTTACCTGGTCCCTCGCCACCTGGGAATGGCCCTTGCTCCTGTTTCTTGCTTGCTTCAAACAAATACAGGAGAAGAGAACCTCTGTACTCTACTTCCTAGTGGTGGCTGTCAGGCTATTGGGCGACGACATGTCACGCCTTAACTGACTCTTGCAACTATGAACTAGAGCGCCTGTCATCCACAGAGCAGAGGAGGAGTGGTGAGGGACTGGATCAGGTAATTCCCTTCAAAGGCATCTTTGAGATTTGTAAATATTTCGAAAATGGGGTTTGGTGGGGTCCTTTACCGAAACATTAAAAGTTTATTTTAGGCTGGACATGCCCTTTATAGGAGCATTAAAAAAAAATTCCTCTGTAGAACACCTATAAATTGTAAGTTTATTCTCTAGTAAGTTGCATTTAATACATGTTGGTAATAGATTTTGTAACAAAGAAGGCTTCCATGTTGTTGCCAATACAGCTCATAGCCCATGTTGGCTTCAAAGAGTCATGTCCCCTGACTCCAGGATTCAATGTCTCACTACACAGATTTTTAAGCTTCTTTTTCTAGGCAAAACTTAAGTTTCTAAATGTACTTGTAGTCATTGTTGAGTTGCTGGTGGCGCACCATGTAAATGGCATGATTTTGGAACACACAGCCCAAGAAGTCACAAATTCAAATCCCCTAGTATACTTATGAAACAATACAACATAGTCTACTGCCTGTGTTTGTTGCTTTTTTTGTTTGTTGGTTTCTAGAAAAATATTGTGTGTACATATGTACAATCTTTGTATATAGCAGTTCTATTTTTTGTTTACCAACTAGTGTTAATTGCTCACAGCCTTCCTGGAGCAATACAAAATAGTGAAATGAAATAAAATTTGGAGATGATGTCAATATTGCCACTTGGAGACTGAAAGAAATATTACCCTTCATATTTGGTTTTCTTTTTTGCTTTCCTCTGAATCAACTGTTTAGCAGGAAATTGAGTATGTTGGACTGGATAGACATTTGTTTTTATTCAACCTAAAATACTATACTATAAGTTACTGTTGAATTTTCTGCTACTGTGTACTGACTGAATATGTCTAACACTGTTTATAGTTTATTTACAGCATTGTTTGACAATGATTTATTGACCAGGAAATACTGACACTTAAAGGGGAACTGTGGTCTCCATACAAGTGGCCTTTATTAAAAATGGCACGCTCCTATGTTTAAAATGACTCCAGTATCATGTGTTTAGCTGCAGTCTATATAAAGTTACAGCAGTATAAAGGGCTTTTTTTGCTAGCACTGTTAGTGTTGACATCATCATGACTTGGTGTCTGCCTCCAAGTTTAAGGTTGGAGCATGCCTACTACTAGGACAGAACATCATCAGCTGTATCATTTTTAAACTAGCCACAAGCCTAAAAATATAGGCTCTCCCTATAGTGTTCATAGGTAGAGGAAAGGGCAGAGAACAGTTGCAGGTCTGTAACTAGCTTCAGAAAAGATATATTTTTAGGGGTGTGGCTTATGACACTACTTATAACACATGACTATCACAGAGAAAGAGAGACAGGACAGTCTGGAAAGTGTAACTCCAGAGAAGCTAGAGACATCATCCTTTGTTCGAAAAAGGTATGAGAGTTTTTTTCAATAAAGAGCACTTGTATGGACACATAGTCACACATTGAATTGTATTGCACAGGATTACCACACTATGAGCAGAATGTCTAACCTGCTTCATGGACATGGTGCCTCTGGAACTTAGTATTAAAGAACTTAGTATTAAAGTTACCTAGCATGAAGACATGGAATGGAAGAAAAAAAATGTTTGGTGAAATTATATTCACTATCATAAATTAGAGGGACAACTCTGGCTTTCATTGCACTCCAGTGTGCCCCAGCGCATAGTTTGAGGAACCCTATTCTAGTGATACAGACCGAAAATTGTTTTGTGTAGTTAGTGTGGGACCTGTAAATGTAACTGCTATTTTTCATCTCCAACTGTCTTTAAGCATTCATTAAGTTTAGCCTATAACTCTTTTATTGAGTGGGATTTATTGTCCTCACTCTGTCTTTCCTCCCATGATTACTGCAGATGAGTGAGAGTGAAACACTGATCAGCATGGTGAATAATATGGTACACTCTTCCCCCCGAGCACAGATCTTCATGCAAGTAAGAAAGAACCCACACGCATAATTCACTTTGCATGAGACCCATCTCATACTTACAGACTTCACCACCCTGTTACCATTTCAGGAAGCATGTCAAATAAAAAAAATGGAGCACAGGCAGGTATTTCCAATTTTGGCTGGGGCCACACTACAATGCACGTGATTGCGCTTGTGCGTGCACAATCGTACACATGTGTCACTGTGCATTGTCCGCTTGTGTGTGTGATTTCCGCATTTTGCTGTTTTCGGTGCACATGTGAATCACACTAAAAGTGGTGATTGAATGCATTCCGATAAGCGGATCGCAGTGCAGCGGACACCAATGGCCAGCCCCATAGCCCAACATTATTGTGCACTTTTAAAAGCGCAATCGGATTTCGCTTAAAAGTGCAATAGTGTGGCCTAGCCCTTAAGAACTTTTTAAAACGTTTTTACTTTGAAAAGCCCTGTGTATTATTCTACAGAGTATACTCTGTATATCACAGGGTTTCATATTTAAACAGTAAACAGAAACCAAGCTACCATTTAGACTTGACATTGCTGATGTAATAAAAGGTGCAAAAGTTTGCCTGTGCTCTTAATCTACAACAACCGATCAGATAATCTAGCTGCTGTAACCCTGTTATAAGCTAGCATCAGGTTGGTTACAGATAGGGTTTCCATATAACCTGCTGATTGTAGGATGCTTTTAATAAAAGTAGTTAGAAGACCTGATTACAAACTGATTGGAGTATGCCGTTTTCACTCAGTACTGCAACCAAGTATTTTGCCATGTATGTCAACCAACACAGAGTCTCAGGGAGATATAATAAAAGTTTTTATTGTTAAAAATGATGCAAATTTTTCACCAACCAAGCAGATGTTAGCTTACAAATGGTATTCAAACTTTTATTACATCTTCCTGTATAAAGCACTTTATTTTATGTATTCAGCCATGTTTAAAATGTATGGAAAATGCTTTGTTTTGTTTCATAAAAAAAAAAATCTTCTGTTTCCAGGTTTCCCCCTACTCAGACCCATACAAAGAAGCTCTGCAGAGCTACAAGATCAATGAACAGGACACAGATGTAAGCATTTGTTTGACACCAAAAAAGGTCTAATAAGAAATACATTTTATTTTCTTGTCAGCATTTGAAATTCTACACTCCTGAAATGAAGTTTAGTGGGTTAAAAAGCCATAAAAAGTCCAGAATCCCACAAAAATTAAAAAAACTGCTGTATATTTCACAGCTTGGTATTGTACAAAGGTATTCTACAAAGTTTTTGTAAAATTTGAGTTTTTAGATTTAACAAACACAAATAGTTATCAGGCCCAAAGAGGACAAAATTGAAGATCTGTCATCGAAAGCCACCTGCCTCTCTTTCTGACCAACCCCCTTCCTCAGCCGGTCGTCCGGAGATCCGCCCGGTCAGTCAGGCAACGATCCCCGGCCGTTTCGGCCGATAAATGGCCCATACACGGGACGATTATTGGGCGAAATGAACGTTCGTACACATCATGCGTCACGGGTCGGGACCCACGATCGCACGTGTGTACAAACCTTAAGCCTTCACGAAAAAGGTGGTAAAATTTGCACAAAATGTATCTATTTACGTATAATCATTTATATAGCACCACTTGGATATGCAGCGCTGTACATTATAAAATATAAATTTAATATTAAATTTACATGAATCAAGTTTCAAAGGTTAAAAATACACACACACACACACACACACACACACACACACACACACACACACATATATATATATATATATATATATATATAAAATAAGTGTGGTGTGCTTTGACATATTAGAAAAAGAGATCCCTACCCCTAATAGCTTACAATCTAAGTGGGAGGGACAACATACAGTGGGGGGGAGGGATACAAAATGTTGGTGCAAAACTTTGGAAGTTTTGGACATGGCACTGCCACCACAGAATACATGTTAAACCCACGCTAACTCGATAATACACTTGGTAGGGTGTGGGTTTTACACTAATTTATCCGGAGAGCAACCATTTTAACATTGCCCAGATTATGTTTAGAACATAACATACCCTAAGAATAGATCCATACTTATATGGGATTCTAAGACCTGGATTGCAGTACAACCCGAACAGTGAATTTAAGTGAGTACATATGCTATCAGAAGGGTGTGCACGCTGCTTACCAGATGATTGGAGGAATGTGGGGAGGAATGTACCGAAGACGCTAACTGTTGCGATTTATCTTTTCTACATTTCAGGCACTTTCTCACATATAGACACACAAACACCACTTTCAGACACCATTATACTAACATATATACATTAATTCTCACATATATACTCTTCTCTTATACGCACTATCTCTCTCATACTGAAAGGTACACACTGGTTTGTGAACTTTTTTTTTTATGTATGACAATGTATTCTTTCTTTATGCAGAAGCTCCTAGGTCGACTGTGTGAGCAACACAAGGTTGTAAGGGAGCAAGATCGTTTGGTGCAGCAGCTAAGAGCAGAGAAGGTAATAGTAACATAAAAACAGTCAAAAATGATGTGACGTAATCACCTTTTTTTCTTAAAATGTAATCCAAATAAACATTCCTCTGTGTTTTACCAGTCAGATTAATCAGTAATTTAGTGTGGCCCCCAGCCTGGGCAAAGTTGGGAACCCCTGCCCTAAATGAATAATCAAAGAGCTTAAGAGGCTTCCATCATGTATTTTAAGCTAGGTACACACATTAGATATATGTCATTCAGAACAATCTTTCCAAAGACCATACTTTTAACGCTGTACAGACATACAGGGAGATGTAATAAAAGTTCTTATCATTAAAAATGGTACTAATTTTGCCCCTAACATTCAGATGTTAGTTTTCACACATCAGATGTTAAATGATTGGTTGGGGCAAAATTAGCACCATTTTAAACGATAAGAACTTTTATTGAATAACCCTGCTAAAGTGGCAGAATAAATATTAATAGAATAAAAGTGGGGCTGTCTTTCCCCAACATCATTTAGTCATCCAGAAGGATTCAATAAACAATGTTGGAGGGAACCTGTTTTCATTAGAAATAGATGAAACTACCTTGGTTTTAATGAAGATATGAGTAAGAATTTTGACTATGTGCCACATAGGTGACTTATGTATAAACTAAGAATAGTCAAGAAACTTTTGTTCTAGGCATGGGTTATTAACGGGTTATAATATGTAAGTGGTCTGGATTATAATGGGAGCAACAGTGGAATATATCCTTATAAAAATCACTAATCATTCAACTACGTAGTTGAGTGACTTTTATAAGAATATATACCACTGCTGCTCCCCATACATTTGCCGTCCACCTTCCACTTTAACCAACACTTTCCTTGTCCAACCCTGCAATAAAAAAAACATTCCTATAGCACACAGGCATTCACTATTCATAAAATCCTTACCTTAGTCTTTGATGTAAACTCCGTTTCACCCGGTAACTTGAATTCTGTCAGCCGTGACAAGACAAATTCCTGCAGCCCTGCGAGTGAGAGCGGCCGTGTCAGCATACTGACAACTTCCCCTGCACGCTCTCCTCAAGTTGACTCGCAGGGCTGCAGGACGTTGTCTCTCGGCTGACAGGATTTACGTTACCGGGTGAGGGGGATTTTACATCAAAGACTTAGATAAGGATTTTACGAACAGTAAATGTCTGTGTGTTACATTAATCTTTTTTATTGCAGGATTGGACAAGGAAAGTGGTATTTAAAGGGGAAATAGGAAGAAACGTAAAGGGAGCAGGGAATTCCAGAAGAAAGGCTGCCAGAATTATGTCCACTAACAAGTTAAATTCTGGTATGTATTCATTAATTTATTTTATTACAGGGCTGACAAGGGTTACTGTGTATTTAGTTTATTTATTTAGTGAAGGGAGAAAGGATAGTTAGGGATTTAGTAAAGGGACTAGCCAGTAAATTCATTTTTTTAAAAACTTATATATTATAAGAAATAATACGCCCCATTACAGTGTAATATAAGGTTTATAAAGTCACATCGGAGTTCCCTGTCCTGTAAAAAAGCCCTCAACCTTTGGTCTCGTGCTTTTATATGGCCAGGGAACTCCTCTGTGACTTTATATCCTTATATTACACTGTAAGGGGCGTATTATCCCTTATATATTACATTTTGGCAGGCAGACTGGGACTATATCCACTACCCCTGCTTTCCCCACCTCAGTTTCCTCTTTCTTCCTATTTCTTAAGGTTATGTACAAATCAAGACCACAGGGGATATTTGAGGCTTACAATTGTTAATTGACAATGACTTTTGAGTAATTGTTATAAAAGTTAAAGTTAAAATTTTAAATAAACAGCAAAGGCGTTTCATTTTTCTCATTGACAGAGACAGAAGCAAGGTTGTTTTTAGCAGCCATTAATCCTCAAATATGCTATTCGGCTTTTTAGTAGTGGTGACTGCTTGCATTTGGAAGTGAGATGTTAGTTCCCCTTGAAATAAATGGGCTACTAATCTGAGTTTACTTTTATGGATTACGACCTGAAACAACAGAGGGTATTTGAACTGTACCATTCTATGGCTCTTTTTGCTAATCCCTCCAGAACTTATTTTAAACCCCAATACATTATGTGGTACCTCGGTAGATATAGATTACGATCTGTGACAGAAAAGGGTTGTAAATTATGCTTGTTATTCTTCATTACGCAATAAATCGACTAAAATATATAAAGTGTGTGTCTGGTTAAACATTTAGGGCATATTGATAAAGCAGCACTATTTTTGCTTTTTTTTGCCACAAATTTTGTACTTAATTGTACTACAATATTTATAAAGAGATGAAATTTCATCTAATATGTCATAGATATATAATGTTATCATAATGCGAGTGTTTTAATGTAATGTGATATGTTATGTTGGGAAATATTAAAGGGCATGTCCACCCCCAAACCTATAATTTCCCCCACTACTGGCCCCACTGTGTAGTGTAACAAAATCCTTACCTTACATTCCAGCTCCAAATATTTCTCCAGTAATCCCCCCTCTAAAGTCCAAAAAAACTGGCCACCAGGAGGATAACAGAGTCCATATAGGACTCTTGCCTCCTGTCTCCCCTCCGGGAGAAGTTTGGCATGCGCACTGCAGGCCTTCCCCCCCCCCTCATTTCTCCCACCCGATTTGGTCTTCCTCCCCCTAGTGTTAAACCCTTTCAATATATTATAGGTAATGCTTCCCCAACCCCAACTGCTATAATCATATTAGCAGAAAGTCCCCCGATAGTTACTTACTGTACCTCTCTCCTCCGCCATTCTGACCTGCCGGCAGCCGCGTCCATGATTGACTGCTGTGAAGAACAGGAGTGCAATGTTCAAACCCCATAGACACTACCTGGAAAAAGCACTCTTAATTTTCAAATTACCTCACTTTATCGGCATGTCAAGCAGTATGGCAGCTCCCACATGGTTTAACTGGCAGGCAGTCACAGGGTTAAATTCCTGCCTGAACAGTTTGTAAGCTCTGAGCTTCCTTCCCCTTAAGCAGATCTAATGAGGTTAATGATTGTTTGGTGTCGGTAATAGCAAATTCCATTGGTTTTATTGTATTGGTACCTTCAGTTTTCTCCCTTCCTCCTGTATTTGCTTTGCATATGGTTTAAGTGCTATAAACTCAATAGGACACTGTCCTTCCCTCCTTACATATCGTAAAGCTAGCAGGTGCTCTGATAAGATGGAAAATTTGACCCTTGTGTCCACTATGACCCTTGTTTGAACTCTAATGGGCAAATATGACACCAGTGTCACGAACGCCAGTTCGCTGGGCACGCGATCTGACCACTTTAAGTTATGGCCTTAAAGACACCCTCTTGACTCTCACTGACTATGCACACCCCTGTCCTGGCAGCTAAATGGTTAACACTACACCATTCACTCCAGCAACTAACTGGTTAATTAGCATCAATCCTTCACAAGCAGTCACAGAGTTAATTAGCATTTACACTGCAAAACATTCCATTTCCATTCCATTCAACCACATATAAACTTATCAGAGGCTAACTGAGTTCTTTTAGATCATCAAAGACAAAACTTTCCAAAAGGTGGACAGTGCATATAATACAAAAATAAAATAAAATGGTGTTATAATAAAATGACATACAATAGGTACAACAGTTATATAAAATAAAAAGGATAAAAATATTCACAGACCCTACTCACTAGAAGAAGTCCTGTATCCCGGGGTGGGAAGAAACATCGGGTCCATACACACAGTTTTAGCATGTCCCCTCAGTGTGAACACAGTTATAGGAGCTACAAGGATTTTTAAATCATTTGATGAACCACCCCCCTCCTTGGTATGCATGAGGTGGGAGTGTCTAGGAATGTCCAGATTTACGACTAGCCAAAAGCATTCATTCTCCCCCAGTTAGGCAGATTCCATTTAAATGTAGATATATACATTGTATTGGGATATTGACCACATATTCCTCTCCTGTATTAATTATCAATTCCTACAATACCAAAAAAGACCTGTGTGTAATCCATATTTCCCAACATATTAATAACTCGCCTTGGCAAAGGAATAAGGGCTCCATGTTGGGTATCATTTTAATGGGCCTACTTTTACATTCACAAGTATAATATTGGTTTCTGTCTTACATATTCCAATACCGAAATACATTTATTTTACATGTATGGTTGTCCTTAAAATGACCTCTTAAGGTATCCCTAGCTGAAGAGAATTCCAGATACACGGTTTGGCCCCACATTGTCTGGAAAAGAAGATCTGGTTCCATGCTTCACTAATCATAATATAAACAATAGGACTCTTCCAGGGTGGAATGGTATTTTTATTGGTCCAATAGTTAAGCTATAGTTAAGCAATAGTAGCTTATACCAATAGTTAACCCATTCTTGCCAAGTCACTACACACTTTCCTGACAACCAGGTTTTCAATAATTGCCATAAGTTGGTTTGTGGGGCAGATACCATAATTGTACCACCCAAAATGGATTCTGGTAGATGAGAGAATCCCCTGGGAACCAAACACCATAACTCCAGGCCTTCGGGTATCCCAGAAACCCACTTTAAACCGTTATACAAATGTAAATGTGGTACATATGTCATGTTTGGTCTTGTTAGTTGTGTAAATTCATGAGGGTGATTAATATTAGGGTATAAAAAATTTAAGATGTTTATTTTCCAAGGTACTGACAAGGGTGCTGACAGCATTGTTAGTTTTTTGAGTGGCCCATTCTGAGGGTAATAAAGTTTTGGACATACCCTGAGCCCAACCTACATTTGTAGGTGATTGGCTAAGAAAGCTTGGGTACCACCCTGTGTCAGGGGTAGATAAAGAGATACACAACAATAGAAAGGAGTTCATCATAACATCTTAAGAAACATCTAGCCAACCAGACGGACCATACATTGGCTTTCTTCAAGAACTATCATTTGGACTTTGCCACTTTTTCCATATTCGGATTTACAAGATTCCAGACTCTGCTCACAGTCTTTCAGATGCCATTTATCCCTAAGTATTCTTTTTTACCCCATTCAATCCTCACTTGTGTATTACCATTTTTAGGTTCAGTAAGTTAAATTAGTTTTTCTGTATATTTTGTTATACCCTCTTTTATTACTTTTAATAAATTATACAAAATCATGTATAGGCTAATTGTCTTAGTCTGAGTATATCCCAAAACGAACCGGTGTCTCTGAAGTTATGCTACTATAGAAGAGTATTGCTTAGGTATTTATATAACTGTATGGAGTAATAGGTGTGGTTAACCCTTTTCTTGCAGGCTCATTATATATATCTATGGGGGATATGTGGATAACCCCATAGATATATTTAGTAGGTCCTTCCCCTATTTTTAGGAAGGTGGTGGCATAAAGTATATATTTTATAGATATTAAGTAACATTAATTGTGTGCTATATTGCTTGTTCACTAAACCCTCCTGGTCCGTTCTGTTTCATCTGCCTGTCGGTTGCTTGGAGTGCGTTTTCCGGTAACTGATAGGTGGATATGCGTCGCGATCTGGAGGGTTCGTGACAGCTGCCTCTCAGCCAATCACAGACGCGGCTGCCGGTCCGGCCCCCTGCTTGCAGTTCCATTCAAGCAGAGGGCCAGGGCAGTGCGGCGAAGGAGAGAGGTAAGGTAAGTACGGTAACTATCGGGGGACTTTCTGCTAATATGATTGCAGCTGTTAGGGCTGGGGAAGCAATAACTATAATATATGGAAAGTTGTTTTAAAAGGTGGACATGCCCTTTAACTAAAAGGTAAACTGGAAATTAAAATATAGCGATTCATGCCCTAATTACACAGTTTTCTTTTTTTTAGTTTTCTTTTTTTTATTATACTCTAATTTTTCCTTTAAGAGTTTTAATGCTTTTTATTTTTATTAAACAGGAGAGCTTGGAAAGTGCTCTGCTAGGGACACACCAGGAGATGGAGATGTTCAATAATCAAACTACATTTCCAGAAAAGCTGCTTCATCGGAAGGATTCTCTTCAGAATCAGTTAATCAGTATTCGGGTTGAACTATCACAGGCTACCACGGTAATAGTAATTGATAAGATGGTTAAACTCCATAGAAAATGAGTCAAGAATCAGGACTAGTAGATACAGAAACAAAACCAATATTCTCTTTCTTACTAGGCCCTTAATAACAGCAGTATAGAATATGAAGCTCTAGAGGGGGAAGTGTCTGCTTTGCATGATACTCTGTGGGAACAGCTGAATCTTAATATACAGGTAACTAAAGGGATTGAGCTGTTGATTTATTTTACAAAGAGTATTTTTGTGAAGTTTGACTTCATTTATATTATGTACTTTCAGAATGAATTGATGAACAGACATATTCAGAGAGAGATTTGGAGAATTCAAGATGTTATGGAAGGACTCAGAAAAAATAATCCATCACGTGGGACTGATACAGCAAAACACCGAGGTAAATTCTAATTTATAAGAAAATCTGTACTGAAAAGAGAGATTATGGTGAAACGCACCGAGCAATCATTTTCAACATTCCCAAAATTGGTGCATATAAACTATAAATGTGTTGCTGTGACAGTCAGTTCTTCTGTTCTTCACCAACTTTTTCTAGGACTTGCAGAGCAGATGTATGTATTGTATGCATGTATTATATATAGTTTTGTTTATATAGCAACTCATGGGTAATTCAGCACTGTGCAATATTATAATACAAAAAGTCACACAAGAGGGACAAAAATATAAATAAATACATAAATAAATATGTAGATTAATAAACTTAAATGCTTAAATGGTATCTAAACTGGAAAAAAATATTTTTAAATTGCCTATTACTGAAAATTATAATCCAACCATCACTGTACTTTTTGTACATATACAAATATCAAATCTAAAGCATCTTATATTTCAGCTGTGAATCAAATGCCTTATTATCATAAACTCTTCTGCTATGTGCAGTTCGGGGTGGCCGTTCCTATATTTGAAATGCATTCTGGGAAATGTCCTCTTCCAGTGCTGGTTCATAGTGATTACTGAGCATGCTTGCCCTCACAGAGAGTCATGGGATTGGGAGGGGAGATATTTAGCCTGAGCATAACAAGTACTAGATTGAAGGCATGCAGCAACACATACACCTCAGAATAAGTGCTACTTTTCATTTAGAGATTAAGAGGAAAACTTTTTTTTTCAGTTTACATACACTTTAAACATAACATTGTCAATCTCTATAAAGCATTGCCCTTTAAGGGATAACTATTGTGTATATAAAGTTTTTTTTTGTTTTTTTTAAATACAAATAAAATGAAAAGTACTTGGGACAGGGATATAGGATTGGTAATTCCTACCTCCCAATATTGTTTCTATGAGGAGCATCAGCCCAAAGAATACTGGGAAGAATAGTCTTCCTTCTGGCTTCTTTAACAGGATAAGTCCAGAACTAACCTGGCAAATGAAAACTGTTAGTGCTGTAGCTACTTAACAAAATTATATTGTAAGGTAGGAAGATTCAATCCCTCCCTGCCCCAGGAATTTGACATTTTTAAAAAGTTAAATTTTAGAGTATATTTATCCTTTAATATACTTTATTGTCTTCTTATTTCCTTAAACAGTAGTGACAGGTCCTTCAGCTACCTTCAGCTCGAACAGCCCTGCAAGCCCCCTGAGTTCTGCTAGTCTCACCAGTCCACTTAGTCCCTTTTCTCTCATCTCAGGATCACAAGGCTCCCCCACCAAGCAGACAACCAGTGAGGTAACCTTAAGGATCTTTTGCACTGAGTAAAAATATATGTATATAAATATATGACAGCATGTAAATACTGATGTTTAAATTAAATTGCCATTACATAAAAAAGGTTTTGTGTTCAATTATATCTCTTCTATCTATCTATCTATCTGTTATCTATCTATCTCTGCTACCTAGCTATCTAATCTATCTATCTCTGCTATCTATCTATCTATCTATCTATCTATCTATCTATCTATCTATCTATCTATCTATCTATCTATCTATCTATCTATCTATCTATCTATCTATCTCTGCTATCCTATCTATCTCTTCTGTCTATCTCTGCTATCTATCTATCTATCTATCTATCTATCTATCTGTACATGGGACTTTCTATGGGGCTGTGTATGGGACTTTCTATGGGGCTGTGTATGAAGCTTTCTATAGGACTGCCTGTGGAACTATCTATGGGGCTGCTTATGG
This sequence comes from Hymenochirus boettgeri, assembly GCA_019447015.1. NCBI lineage: Eukaryota > Metazoa > Chordata > Amphibia > Anura > Pipidae > Hymenochirus > Hymenochirus boettgeri. Next base: position 125,181,281 of record CM033470.1, read on the forward strand.
GAGAAAGTCAAACTTCGGTTTATACTGGAGTCAAGAAGTTTTCCTAATTTATCAGTTATCAGTTAAAAATAAGTACCTCAGTTTATATTCGGGATGGTTTATACTCGAGTATATACGGTATCCAATAATATTTTGTACATTTTATTTAGGCACACAACAGTTAAGAGATTGTTCCATCTTTTATCAGCACAACTGTCATTCTCTTGTCTTCGCCAAGGTTGCCAAACCCTTTTCTAACTCAGAAAACAGAAAGACCTTGAGATTCCCAATTAAAATATCACAGGTGTCTTATTATTTTAGTCCTGGGGAAAACAAAACCATCTTCAGTACAAAGAAAACAGGGTATTTGTGGGGTATATAATGTATAAACATATTATTAGCAAAATAAATAAACAATACTATGTGAGTGTATGGAACTGGAACTGAAATCACAAACAAACCCCTCCCCTTTTGCCACTTTGACCCACATTCCTGTCTTTGGTGTGTTATGGGTGAATCTGATATTAAAATGTTTAAAAACACAAGTTATACACCCATTGGCAATGAAGATATTGGATATACATAGATATACATGTATACAAATAAGTGATTGTAAAATATAAGGAAATTAAAAGTCAACTAGGAGTTTTGTGATCAAGAGCTTTTGTACAGATCATAGAATAAAATCTGTATTTAGAAATTGTATTTAGATCAACAATTTAAAAATGTCAAAATATGATGATAAATTTACATCTTTGGTTCATATCTACAATAACATTCATCAACCAAACCCCAGACCTGCGGCTAATAAATTGTGGTTGAAAGGATCAAACTATCACATTAGACTAGGCACTGACTTCACTGACGAAAGAAAAGTAACTCAACTAGAATCAATTGAAAGCAAATCCTTATGCTTCCTGGGAGCTATATATTATAATGTACAACTAACAAATGAACTATGCAGACTGCAATATAAAAAATGTACTACTGTATGTCATGTCTTTATTAATCCTTACTGAGTTGCGGTGAAAAAATTCTGTATCTCTTTAATTTTTCATTCTCTTAATTATTCTTTATTAAAAAAAGGAAGAAAAAAAAACAGTTGGCAAAGTGACTTTTGCTATGATACAGGAAAGTAAAGTAAAATAACTGAATGGAATTTAAAGACCAGTAGACAATATAATTTGGTTATAGTATGCTCCCTACTTACCACCCCTACATACTGTATGCTTAGTTTAAAATTTCCTTAAACGCTGTGGACCATATCTGCTCAATAACGCTTTCTCCTTGCCTTAAGGTGGCAATACACATGCGATTTCCACGGCATGTGTGCCAACAGATCACATTGGTATGGGGATACGCGGTATGGGGATCGGTTGGCCGTGCGGCTATACTACGATAGGATTGCTCCCTTTACTTAAAGTAAATGGAGCCGATACCAACAGGTTGAAATCTTCTGCCATTCCCGACCGACCGTAATTCCGAGTACGGTTGTTCTTCTGCACTCGGTCGGTCGGAATCAGCACCAACACACTAACCATAATGAGGAAAAAAATGGCTGATCGCAGAAGAGATCTTAGAGGTCAGGGGGCCAGCCTGAAATGTCGCGGGGGCCCAGGCCCCTGCAGGTACACCCCTGCTCAGATCACACCTGAACAATTAAAATGGCCTCCAAGATCTCTTCTGCGATTAGCGGAAGAGATCTTGGGCTTGCGCAGCCCCACTGTCTGGGCACCCCCACCGAGGCGGTAGTTAAGTCACTGGATCTGAGCATGTTCCATGCACCCAACAGCCAATAAAGTCAAATCTATTATAAGAATATTCTAAACAAATAAGCATTCTGGGTAGAAGAAGGACCATTACAGAACCCGGACAGCTCACTACTGACCACAGCAAGGCACAGCAAAATATATCAAATAAAAAAAATTCAAAAAATATGTAGAATGCCTAGGTATATGTAATATAAGTAATTATTCTATAAATGATGTTTTTTTCCACTGGACTTTCACTTTGACCAACAATTATAGTTTTACTTTAGATTCTTCCATTCATGATAAAACTTGCCAGATAAACTGGAAAATCAACAAATAATAAAAATTTGTTTTTTTCCTTACACGACAAAGTGTTACAACACATTACTGTTCCAATGAGAGAAATTATAATCATCCATGTGCTTCAAAGAAACAGTGCTCCGGGGGACAAATTATCATAGTAAATTGCAAAAAAATTGCTTTGAAAAAAAACATTTATTGATTTCATCATTTGTCAGTATAATTTCCCCTTTTATGGTCATTATTCAAAATCCCAAAGAGCTGACACAGTAACATCTAAGTTATCTATGCATAGCGCATTTATCAATGACAATGACTTCTACAAATTAAAATGCATAGGTCATGGAAATATAGGTGCCTGTAAATCAAACATGTCCAAGCGATAACCAGTAGATTAATGTTTTTGAATGAAAGATTACAAAAGGATTGCATAGGTGGGGTGTTTGTGAGAGAGGCTTTCATACACACAAGTAACATGAGAAAATCAACAATATCTTCTTCTGAATGGTTTGAGACAATTAAACCAATGAAATTAAAGCTTCTTGCTCTTCAATTTCTTTTAAAGGGCATCTCCACCCTAATTTAAAACTTTTGATATATTGTACCTCTCCCTTGCCCACCTGGAAGCGCCGAGTTAGATCTCCAATAAATACTTCAGAATCATATTTACAGCCCTTCGCTCCTGTGGCTGTCTTTTCTGGCTCTCTGCTAACCGAAAGCAGCAGAGAGGGGCCTAACTGGCAGCTGTGTCTGTGATTGACTGCTGGTTACCTAATCACAGACACAGCTGTTGGCTGTGAAGACAAGCGTGGGAGCAAAGGGCTTTAAGTATGATTTTATTAGAGTGGAAGTGTCGGATCAAAGTAAAAAGTCAACTCAAGGCCGTCTCTAGACTTTTTGCCACCTGACACAAAATTCTAAATGCTGCCCCCCTCGCCACCGGAATGGGTGTGGTTTTATAATTGAAAGTGGGTGGTGCTTTGCCCGGAAGTGGGAGGGGCTTTATACACGTTGATTTAACTTGTGTCATTATCATTGTATTTACATGTCATTCCTCCATTTATTTACAATACATTGAAGGACCCACCCTCTAGAATAGTATCCCCAAACGATCATCTATCTATCAATCATATGTCTATCTATCTATCTGTCTATCATCTATCAATCAAATCAAATCAAAAAGAGCTTTATTGGCAGGATCAATTTACATTTTGACATTGCCAAACCAAACAAAAAATAACAAAATAATAAAACATGTTAGTATTAGTATCATCTATCTATCATCATCTGTCTATCTATCATCATCTGTCTATCATCTATCTATCTATCTATCTATCTATCTATCATCTATCTACCTATCTATCATCTGTCTATCTATCTATCTAAGCAAAAGCCTTTCTTTACGTTCAGGCAGACAAATCACATAATTTTTAACCCGATAAGTGTATGTGTTTTGTTGAGTGAAAACAATGAATGAACTGTCAATCAACAAACCCCCTATGAGCTATATTTTGGTTACCAACTCACGTTTTTTTTTTTGTGTGGCTAACTCTATTTGTAATTGAAGATTGTTGGGGAGTGTCCAATTGTATTGGCCTCTGATCACACGTCTTTCCTTAAAGTACTAATAACTCACCACGTTCTAGGGTAAACACAGTAAGTTTTATTTTAATAATAAATAACTGCCTATCTAATTCCTTCTTTCGTTCGAGAGCTTGTATCCATGTAACCTGCAATGTCTGCAATGATAGCCAGACCCCCTTAACTCAAAATTTTTTAAAAGCTATTTTTAAGTCTGCACATTTTTTATTTGCCTTCCTCTGCCTGTGTATACTTTAGTCAGAAGCAGATTGACCTTTTACTAGTTTTTTTGTTTATGAAAAGATCCAGAAGTCTGGGGATGCAACGAAATATGAATCCAGGGGAAAAAAAGGACTTTGCTTGGAATATTTCAGTAACATCAGTAATTTCTATCAATTGTCTATTTAGTGTATACCCAATGGAGACTTCAGGATTCTAGGACATTGCAAATAAGGCTCTTTATTCCGATTTAACAGAACAACTTTATAAGTGCTTGATAAGTTTCTAAATGAGTTCATAAATAGGCTACAAACGGACTAGATGGACTTTTGTCTTTATTACTGTTACTGTGCTACTATTAATTACAGGGGCAACTGTGGTCTCCAAACAAGTTAGGGTTAAATTAAACCCTGTAGTAAATGTTCTGATTTTCTGCTTCCAGTTGGTTGAGTGACATACACTGAAACTACCCCCCCCCCCAACCACCCTTGCTCCTCCCCTCTACCCCAGGGGAGAAGCATGCTCAGTTAAGACATACAGGAACTACCTGAACAGAAATAAAAAAATAACATAATTAACAGTTGAGAAGGGGAGCTTATTAATGCAGACACAGACTGCTCACATGACTGCCAATCAGAAGTGTTCAAGTAAATTGCTGAACCTTTACCTAGAGATGATTCAGGTTCTTTGGAAGCTGTGAGGAAAACTTTTTGTATAACAACCATAACTTGTATGGAAGATTTGGGGACCCTTTAATACCTTTTAGTTTTAGAAACATATCCAGTATTTTCTTAAAGCTATCCAATGAACCTTCCATTATGACATCTGTTAGTAGACAGTTCCATAGTTTTACCATTCTCACTATATAAAACCTTTCCTAACTTATTTTCTTCTAATCTTAATAGATGTCCACGAGCCCCCTGAAATTACCTATTGTTTAACAATGCACCAGAGAGTTTATTATATGGCCCATTAATATATTTGTATAAAGTTATCGTATCCCCATTTAAGTGCCGCTTATTCTCTGTTAAACTTGTCTAATCCCTAGGCCCTTAATTGAGTCTCCTTCCTCTGAACCCTTTCCATGTCCAAGATTTCAATATATCCGAATTCCATGATTTTGTTAAAATAATAATAAAAGTCCCAAAAAACCACCCCTGTCTCTTTCAATCAATAGAGGTCATTTTCTAGATTCTCTAAATGGCACATCTGTGGTGTTAAAAATTCCTTTGCCCATAGTAATGCTGCCAATGCAAATACTGTAGCTCAGAAAGGATTTTAGGAAAGAAAAAGCCACGGACTAGCACATTTGAAGTCTGCCACAATGATAAGTATTACCACATAAAATTATTGTTAATTGAGAATCTGTTAAAAAATAAGAAATATATAATAAATAATAAACTATATACTAAATAAATAATTGATAATACATAATAATAAAATAAGTGCTTCCCAGACCATTTTGTGACTACTCTATAACAGAAATGTCATTTAACAGGAATCAGCTGGTTCAAGTACATTCTAAGCCAAATGGAATATGTTAAAAATTGTGAACCTTTTATGCTTTTTTCACATTTAATCTCTAGGTATCCTGAAGTGCTGTATTGTATTATGTGTGTGAATGTAAAGAAATTAAGAAGTAGAATTCTGTAAAGGCACCAGCGTAATAAATTAAAAAGAAGTTTCAAAAATATAAAGGAACCATGTAGTGAGAACCTATCAGGGCTCCTGTCAAGGCTATGTACCCAGAGCTGCTATCACTCTCTATTGCCCCCTTTAGGCATTGTGTTTACCTATTCCAAATCTTTAATAACAACTATCTACTGTCTTTAAGTGCCCAGTTTTTGCGTTCCTCCGCTAGTTGTGTCTTAAAGTCACCCTTGGTACAGCGGTTAAAGTGACTTTAAGACACAAACAGCTAATAAAGGTTCTCGTAAATAGCCCTGTATTTTAAAAAAAAGCCACCTACCTTTAAATTCTAGTTTACACAAAGGTATCCTGCATATTTTTACATATTGGTGTGCAGAGCCAGTCCAGTGCTGAAGGTCTGGGGTGTGACCAGGGGAGCAACTACAGGGGGGGCTGGGAGCTAAGGGGGGCCCATCTTATTTTTTCTCTGATAAACCACTGTGGATAAAGCACTTATAGGGACCCCATCATAGTTGCTGGGGGCCCAGTAATTCCTAGTTATGCCACTGGGTAAGGTATGCTGCACTGGTTAAATTGGTTTAACATTTCTGACTTTTAATGGGGTGGGATCAGAGCATCAGGGGCACCTAGAAGGTCATTTTTAAAAGTACAATCTGTACCTCTAGGGGTAAGAAAAAAGTGATTTAGATTCTCACCATGGGGACCTGTTTTCTACATATTATATTACACATTATAATTTTATCTGTGCAGAAATAAACAACTTTCCAACAGGGACTTCTAGTCTACAGTATTTACCGAGAGCTGCAATGCAAAATCTTATACACTGCCAAGCATGGTTTTAAGAGGCAACAGCAATGAGATTTAATTTAATTTAATGGTTCTGGTCCATTTGCATAAGAATTTTAACAGCAAACACACAGATGGCATTAAATCTAGAGCAAGAAGGCTATTAATCTGGATACTTATACCAGAAGTTGCTATGGGGCAGAGCGATTGTGGATAGCCCTGGTTGTGTATGCCCACAATTATTCAGTAACACAAACAGTTCATAGCATCTATACTTATGACCCATATTTTGTGCTTTCTTCTTCCCCCCTATATTTCTAACAAGTCTTTAGTATTTCACCAGATAATGATCTGATTTAAACTGTTAAAGCCAAATGTTTAAACCTTATTTGCAGTTCTTTTTATGCTCCACATTGTTTTGATCTCTGCTGTTAGGGGGCACTGCAGGAAAAATGAAGTATGTTGCTAATGAAATGTGTAGGCATCGCAGATTTGATGTATGACTTCATTAGCCTCTGTTATATGCTTTGTCAGAGCTACTGGTGCTTTGTATGGATCCAGAAATTATTAGTATATATGGAAAGAAAATCATGATCCTTCTGTAAATTTTAAGATATTTGGAAAATTTACTTATGTTTTTGAGAATTGTTTATTTAAAGGACATCTCCACCCTCTAATAATTATTGATATAATGTAGGGCATCCCTTCCTACCCCCAACCGCATGTTAGATTGCAAAAAAAAGATTTGGAACTCTACAAACAGTCCTTCGCTCAGTGCTGTGAGGCAGCCAATCGCAGACACAGCTTGCCGTCAACGAGATTGCTGTGGAGCCGAAAGGGATGCCCTACATTATATCAAAAACATTTTACACTAGGTGAAGGGCAGCCATGGAGGGATCATCAGGAAGGAGGAGGGGAAAAGGGCTCCCCTGACCAGTGTGCTAGTAGTGGTTAAAATTTTAGTTTTGGGGGGTGACATGATTTCTGCAGTACAGTACAGGACATATTGAAAATGCTTGTGAAGGTTCTTATTCATCAGATCATGGTTTATCTAGTATTCAGTTTAGATCAACTGGACTTGAAATGTAGTTTCTGAAGAGTATTTGTTTAGTCTGACTGACTTTCTCAATTGAGAATAGACAGAAGAGATTAGATAAAGAGAGCCAGTCGGATGACTAGTGAAACGTCTCCAAGGACTAAATTCCAAGTCCAGTTGATCTAACTGATACCACAGATAAAATTACAACTTTCATTTTATTCTACACAGAGTTTTGGCAGTAGAAGACCTTTTTAAACAAGCCAAGCATGTGCACCTTCAGGGTTTGTCTCATATGTTCCACAATAAATTAGAGAGTAAACCCTTCCACAAAACATTTCATGTTAAGTAAACTCCGACCACTAGTATCCAATTTCAATAAGTTTATAGTTGGTAAGAAGTCAATACACTGACTGAATGCTCAGGAAACTCAAATCCCACAGATTTTTGCACAAAGAATTCTTATTATTTAAATTATTTACCTGTATTTCACATATCTGGGTATTCTACATAATATCTTCATTTTGTAAAAATCAATTGATTTCATACCATTTGCTATGCTTTGCAGGTTCTGCAATGGTCTTATTTCCCAGGATGCACCACTTCTTTGGACTGTTCCTTATATTAATTTCTACTGGTTGGCCTTCAGATGGGTCCAACATGCTCAGATCTCTACTGAACAATTGAATCAACCCAGGGACTAAATCCCATTATGGGTATTATTAGGATTGATTCCTGATGAATGTCTAAATAATTAAGAAACACATATATTGCAGCACATATTACTGTATATACTTGAATGTCGAAGTCAATCCGAGGATGAAACAAGGTACCTATTTTTTCCTGAAAAATGAGCAAAAACTGATCGACTTGAGTATAAGTCGAGGGTAGAAATTACAGTATGACTATTACTGTATGGGACTACTGTATGGGAATTCTGCTGTCCATTTAAACAGCGACAAAACTTCAAAACAATACAGAATCAGAAGTGCTGTGGTATGTGCACCCTAAGGACGGCTTAGAATATTATTATATAACATGTATGTGCACCCTAAGGACGGCCTTAGAATATTATTATATACATGTATGTGCACCCTAAGGACGGCTTAGAGTATTATTATATACATGTATGTGCACCCTAAGGACGGCTTAGAGTATTATTATGTTACATGTATGTGCACCCTAAGGACGCTTAGAGTATATTATATACATGTATGTGCACCCTAAGGATGGCTTAGAATATTATGTACGTGCACCCTAAGGATGGCTTAGAGTATTATTATATACATGTATGTGCACCCTAAGAACGGCTATAATATTATTATATACATGTATGTGCACCCTAAGGACAGCTTAGAGTATTATATATAACTGTATGTGCACCCTAAGGACGGCTTAGAATATTATTATATATATGTATGTGCACCCTAAGGACAGCTTAGAGTATTATTATATACATGTATGTGCACCCTAAGGACGGCTTAAGTATTATTATATACATGTATGTGGACCCTAAGGACGGCTTAGAGTATATTATTATATACATGTAATGTGCACCCTAAGGATGGCTTAGAATATTATTATGTACGTCACCCTAGGATGGCTTAGAGTATTATTATATACATGTTATGTGCACCCTAAGAACGGCTTAGAATATTATTATATACATGTATGTGCACCCTAAGGACAGCTTAGAGTATTATTATATACATGTATGTGGACCCTAAGGACGCTTAGAGTATTATTATATCATGTATGTGACCCTAAGATGGCTTAGAATATTATTATGTACGTGCACCCTAAGGACGCTTAGAGTATTATTATATACTGTATGTGCACCCTAAGACGGCTTAGATATTATATTATATATTATGTGCACGCCTAAGGACAGCTTAGAGTATTATTATATACATGTATGTGCACCCTAAGGACTGCTAGGTATTATTATATACATGTATGTGGACCCTAAGGACGCTAGAGTATATTATATAACATGTATGGTGCCCTAAGGATGCTTAGAATATTATTATGTACGCACCCTAAGGATGGCTTAGAGTATTATTATATACATGTATGTGCACCCTAAGAACGGCTTAGAATATTATTATATACATGTATGTGCACCCTAAGAACACTTAGAGTATTATTATATACATGTATGTGCACCCTAAGAACGGCTTAGAATATTATTATATACATGTATGTGCACCCTAAGGACAGCTTAGAGTATTATTTATACATGTATGTGCACCCTAAGAACGGCTTAGAGTATTATTATAATACATGTATGTGCACCCTAAGGACAGCTTAGAGTATTATTATATACATGTATGTGGACCCTAAGGACGGCTTAGAGTATTATTATATACATGTATGTGCACCCTAAGGATGGCTTAAATATTATGATGTATGTGCACCCTAAGGACGGCTTAGAGTATTATATACATGATTTTGCACCTAAGATGGCTTAGAATATATTATTATATGTGCACCCTAAGATGGCTTAAAGTATTTATTATATACATGTATGTGCACCCTAAGGATGGCTTAGAATATTATTATATACATGTATGTGCACCCTAAGGACAGCTTAGAGTATTATTATATACATGTATGTGCACCCTAAGGGCGGCTTAGAGTATTATTATATACATGAATGTGCACCCTAAAGATGGCTTAGAATATTATTATATACATGTATGTGCACCCTAAGGACAGCTTAGAATATTATTGCAAATATAGCTTTTCCAGTCTATGGCCAGCTGACAGTTTGTTGCTATCAATGATCTCTAAGAATGGATTAGAACTTTTATATGTGTTTTTCATAGCAGGAATTACCAGGCTGCTATCACAAATGACCCATCTTAAAGTGACACTAACCGATTTACAAAGTGTCTCTATCACAAACAGAAATTGCAGGGGTGCTGCTGGCGTTTTGGAAAACACATGCCGTCCCTGCAAATGAATTTAATTTAACATTCGTGGCCCTTCAGCCTGGCATTTTGTAACACAGGTAGTGTAATTTTAAATCAACACTCGCCCTGCGCTTACGGCTCTCAGTAAATAGCCTTTATGTTCCCTTGACATGTTTCTCAGGCTAAGAAGCATTTGAGCCATTGTATGGCATTAACCTTGCAATGGGATCTCCCATTTAAAAGACGGTGTGAGTGAATGATCATTATAAGGGGGTCCCGCTCTCACATACATCATTGGGATTTTAGCTGCGATCCTAGTTTTTTGGCAATTTAGTTTTAACATTTATAATATTTACCATTAACACCTTGTTAATTCCTTAATCCAGTTTGTAAATAAAAAGGGTTTAATTTGTAACTCACAATGTTAATTTGCACGCTTTCCAAATACAGTACGATCATGAGAGCAAATACAAATCAGACGTCTCAAAAGATGTGTAACATCTGCAAGGAATGAAACAGAAAGTTTAGTGGAAAATATCATAATTTTTAAAATTCTTATTTTATTATTCATACCTAGTTATTCTACATATTCTCTTCCATATTGAAAAATCAGTTGGATTTATAAACCTTGCTATTCCCTGACATTAGTGAGCTGACATTTAGGTTTTCTGAATGGTCCTTCATCCCAAAATGCACCACTTCTTGGAATGCTCCTAACAGTGATTTCTACTGATTGGCTGTGGATGGGTCAAACATGCCCTGGGAGTAGAGAGTTGGAGGACTGCACCTACCTCTTGTCAGGCTAACAGCCAACACCAGTGTGCTAGGGTGAGTTGGACAGATTCCACAATGTTGCAGCGCACAGCAGTGCATCTAGTGCAACAACACTGATGTCCTTTTTAACATGCGATCGGATCACAATCGCATGTTAAATTGCTTTGGTGTGGCCTAGTAATTAAAGAAGAAAGAAACCTTAATGTAAAATTTTGGGCTAAGACAAAGCATAATCCACTTCAAGGATTGCTGTCAGACTACGCATGAGAAGGAACCTAAAGAAAACTGCTTAAAGGCTGGGAGACAAAGGGGAGCACTAAAGAAGCAACACTGTAGGCTGGAAGATACCATCTGTACAATTGCTGCAGCCATGTTCAAAGGAAGGTGTGTGTTAAGGGTCCGATTGAGTTTCTCTTCCTTGGTTCCTCGGGAATAGGTAAAACAGAACTGTCAAAAAAACAAAAAACAAAAAAACACAGCAGTCCCTACATAAGGCTAGAAAGGCTTTATCCAACTGGCAAGAGAAGCATGATGACTTGAAATAAAATGGACCCCTTGGGGCTATGCAGGCCATGAAAAGGTAGACCTAGTAAAGAAATTGGAACAGTGCTCCAACGTGTTTTATATTATATAATGAGGTGGACAAAGCCCATCCTTATTCTAATGCTCCATTAGTTTGATATGGGTCAGCTGGCAGATGGAAGGGAAAAACCATTGATTGTAAAGACATTGTTTCCATTTGAACATGTAACCATGCAGTCACGGAATAGGAAAATACATCCTGCAGCTCCGTCAGGAGAAAACAAATAGAAGAAAAATTGATTTCCAAACATTCGAAGAGAATATTATACCTTACCCCCCCCAAGTGCTCTACCCAAGCTACAGCAACTGGCAACATTTCATGGGAAAAGATGATGCAGAAATTCCACTATCTCCAATGTACGTCCTTTTATGCCTGAAGAAAGAACCTGAGAGGAAATTATATGTTTCTGTTTCATGTTCTTTTGTGTTACGCTCTTTTTTTAGATATCACTAGAATGGTACATGATTATGATAATTATTATTGTGGAATTATATAGCGCCAACATCTTCCATCGCGCTTTACAATTACATGTATACATTAACATCAGGCCCTGCCACCAAGAGCTTACAATCTCAGCAATTTTCTGAACAAAACCACCTACAGTATCAGTATGTCTTTATGATTCCGGGGGAAACCAGAGTGCCCGGAGGAAACACATGCAAGCACGGGGAGAACATACAAACAAAGATGTGTGTCCAAGGTGAAATCGATCTCAGGACTCAGCACTCAAACATCAGTGCTAACCACTGAGGCACTTGCTGCCAACAAGGAAGAAAATACATAACGTGACTTGCTTTGGGACCCAAACATATTGCCTGATAGCTACACTGTACATTTGGGGAGCTCTACATATACACTGAGTCGAGAGAATAGTGGGGCAGCCATTTGCTGTTAATGTATGAACATTACATCCCTGCCGAAAGGCTGCACCCTTATATATTTGTCCAAGGTTCCGGAAGTGGGATATGATAAAGGGAGAAAATCGGCAATGACTTGGCTGGGAGATTTCACTATGCAGATGGTTTGGAAACCGCTTAAGAGTGACTGGATGCAATGAATTACAATCACGGTCATTGTATACAATAAAAAGGGACTGTCTTTCCTCATTAATATTAAACACCATCCTTCTTCTAGATATTAATTGACCCACATTATCATAGCATTTCCAAAGAGTTAATTTCGGATTATTAAAACAACAATAAAAAAAATGGTTACATCAGCAAACAAATGCTGAATAAGGTACATCAGAAACAAATAGACAAAGTATCCATCAGGTTTAAGCTAAACTATTTGCGGTTCTCGTTTATCATCGATCATTGAAAGGCAAAAAACAAAACTCAAGTGAAACAAAAAACAATATCTCAGACTGCCGAGGTCTCAGATCCACCCAAATGATTATACCAGCAACCATGAGTTTTCTCCATGTTAAATAGGGAATTCATAAAATTCTTTAGATTAAAAATGGTGCTAATTTTGCCTCAACCAATCAGATCTTATTTAACATTAGAAACATTTGGTTGGGGCAAAATTAGCACCATTTTTAACGATTTATGAATTCTATTGAATCTTTCTGACAGTGTCTTGTGTGTGGTATTTTTTTTTAATTAATTCACATTGTTACAACTACCTAGATATACTACATATTGTATTATTTATGCCTTGCTTATTTAGTAGTGATCTGCGATTTCAGGTTCTGAAATGTTCCATAACGGACATTATTAGGGGTCCTCGCAATTTGGAATCATTTATTATATCATAGAGAAATACTGGTGGGGGCATGATTCCAGTTCATACAATAGGAGATTTAATTACAGCACTTGGTACCACAGCCAGTTCAATACAATAAACAAACCAATTTTGGATAAAGATGAGCTTATTTTGTGGGTTTAGTATGTTATGATAAATCCATAAAAAGGTGTATATTGTGGGTTGGTTTTTCAATAAAGCTGAATCTGGTTTAAAATGTCATGTTTACAGTTTTCTTGCGGCCCTTTCGTGCAAAGCTTTACACAACATTAAATGCTTTGCCACAAGAGCTAATCTGATTAGTGCAGGTTGTAGACAGGCCGTTGTGGTGATAAACCAATATATCACTGTCTGGTTCTTGGGCTATAGGAAGCTTGAGTTGATCTCATTAGCAATTTTACTTCTTCATTTTGAGAACTGTTCTTGTGAGCCAGGGCTCAGGTTGTGGGAAATTAGGGATATTTAGAAATTAGAGATATTGGAATAATTCTTGTACAGGCTAATTTGATCATGATTACAAAGAGAGCAAACAGTGAAGACATATTAGAGAAAACTTTATTGGCAATAAAATTGAATATAAGCTTAATTGCTAAATTTTGTTGGTTTTTTTGTACCCTTCCCTTTGTGACACATTTCAACATTGAGTTACTTAACAATACAACTATATGACACTCAGTATGTACAATAGTATATCATAATTGTTTTCTTTTCAGCATGGGGTGAAATTTCCATTCGAGTGAGGGTTATCCGAATGATTGGTCATTCTTCCTGTGTATTTAGCTGGTGTAGATAGAAATAGACCATGTAGGGCTCAAGACACAGGACAATATTAACCAGCAGCTTCTTATGTTATAAACAATAAATACAATTTAATCATAACACTCCTTCTAGGAAACACCAACGAGGCAGGGGTCACCATTATCAGCACCCCAGTCTATGGTAAAATGTTAAATTCTCAGGATGATAGAAGTGTAACAAGTGCTGGGAAAGCCACGTTTAGTGATGTTATACTGGTTAGCATGACTTTTTTGGCAGCGCCTGGAAGATCCCGAAAACATTGCGTAAAGTAATGATTATTTCTCCATAATGTAACTAAAAAAGAATGATGGGAACCTCCATCTAATAAATCCAAATACTATCATTCCTTTTTAACGGCATTCCACCACTCCACCCTCCCCACAAAACCCCCCAATATTTTACTTGCAATACCCCATACCCCTAGACTGCAATTCGGATTCTAAACTTACTTACCCACACTCGTTCCCTTGCCAGCCTTCTGTCCGGACTGGCAGGCACTCAGTGATTGGCCAATCACTGAGGGCTGCCAGTCTCACCTCTTCTGCTGCTTCGTGATCGGAATAAGCAATTGGAGAGCAATGGAACGAAGGATGGTGAGGATATTTTGAATCAAAATTGCACGTTTAACCTAGGTATTGGAGCATTGCAAGTAAAATACTAATAAAAGTCATGCACGGAGCAGCAGCAGGGGAGAGAGGAAGGAGGAGGAATCCCACTGTGCATGCCAGAAACCTCTAGGATGAACAGTTAGAGGCGGAGACGGATTGCATCATTGAAAGGCTTCTGCTCTCCAGTTCCTGTACTGTATTTCGGCCATCAGGACACCCATATGCAGCATATGAAAAAGTTGGCTTAGCATTGGGGCAATTTGAGTTGAGGGTGGACATGCCTTAAGACAAAAAAATGTAAACAGGTAGGGAAGTAGTAAAAGACAGTTCCTGATGTGAACATGTGACAGTAGGAGTATCCTGCAGACACTAGTATTTTGAAAAGTACTCCAACGCTATATGAGGCAGTGATAAAGATATTTTTATATATACCAATAGTAATCTCTCAAGTTATACTGTATAAATGTTGTTACAAAGACTGGTAATTGTTCTTTACAATTATCCTGCACTATGTCTAAAGTTGGTTTATAATATTGGATATAAACGCAGACGAATGATTGATGTACAGAAAGACAGGCATACAATGCACAGTGAGGATGCTTTGCCCTATTCTCTCGCCAAAAGTGATGTCCAAAATTATATTATGCTTATTTAACTAGTTTGGTGCCCACAGATCAACTGCTGCCAAGCAAAACAGATGGGTATTTCACAAAATGCCTTGTGAATTGAGCAGCATACACAGTGATTTTTTGATTTATGTTCTGTCCTGCTGGAATTGAAATCTGATTGTGTGATTTATCTTGGGAGGTCTGATGTTCTTTCTGGCGCTTGTCAAACCTGCGGTTATCAAGTCCCACATTTAGTTCTTCTAGTTGGGATATCTTATAGAATATAACTATACTGGTTTTCTTTTTCAATGTATATCCTATATACTCAAGTATAAGCCGATCAAAGGTGCTTATTTTTACCTGAAAATTAGTAAAACCGTTTGACTCGAGTTTAAGCTGACGGTAGAAATTTGGACCACTGCTGCAAACCTGAAATTAGTCAATATCACATTGTGCTATTGGAATGCAGGGAAATAAAGCACAAATAGAATGGTAAATTTCTCAGCACACCACATTAAAATGAGAAGTGAGGCACTGTAACTGCTTTCTATTAGAGTGTTCTGCCTTCTGATTCAGTATTGTTATGAGGCTTTAGTTGCCCTTTAAATTGACCTTTTTTAACATAATAAACAGCAGAATTCCCAAACATAGTCCCATACAGTATGCCATATAATTATATCCCAGTAACCCCCAATTCCTTTCACCCTCAGATGTTTGGAAACAACAATTCCCTGCATGCTTTGGTTGCTGGAGTTGTAGTTTGAAACACTGAGTGGCAAGGATCAACAAACTTTTTAGTGGCAAGGTTCAAAAAACTACCCACCTCTAAACCCCCTAGAAGAAGAGGCACTTGGTCTTTCTGGGTCATTTAAAAAAATAAAAACCTTGGCTTATACTCGAGTATATACGGTATATAGATTTATTTTCAAGTTTAACTGAATTCTAATAATTTCATTATTCTGTAGAAACCTTCAAAACCAGCAACACTTTGAAGACACATAATAATCTTTAAAGGAACAGTTTGGTCATAAAGTAAACACTTTCTTTATTGCGTTAATGAAGAACTGTTATAAAGATAATATATCCCCTACTGTACATATAAGGATATTAGAAGTCACTGAGGAGTCCTGTGTCTAATAAATGTACAAGGCCAGGCTGAGTTGTGCAGGGAACTCTGGGTACAAACTCATGTATTATAAGGGATAAGTATCCCCTACTGTAATTATAAGGATATTAGAAGTCACTGAGGAGTTTTGTGTCCATATAAAGGTACAAGGACACAGGGTGAGTTGTGCAGGGAACTCTGGGTACCAACATCGCGAGCTTGCAACAAACTGGCGCATGTGGTGCCAAGAGGCACACACGACGCAGATTAGGGTTTTATTATATTAGGTGGGAGTACACTGCTAATAACATGGTCTCAGTAGTTCTAGTACTTTTGGGAGGTATACGCACAGCACAGTCCATTACCATTTTTAAGATGTAACCCCCCATGCTGATCTCATCTGCAGCCCTGTATGGAGCATGGGAGGTATACTTGCTCTTTAACACTTTGTGGAGAAAAAACATCACTGAAAAAAGTGCCGCAACAAGGCAGAGCATGAGACTGATTTATATAACACTGACCTGTCTGCTAGCAGTTGCTACTTGGTTACCCAAGCCTTATCTGCACTGTGACAGTGTCAGTCAGGAAGTTCTCCTGTAACAGGTGCAGTGTAACCAGGCACCACACAGCAGGACAAGAAGCAGAGCTTGTGTGATTTATTGTGACAGACACTGACCAATCTGCTTCCAGCGCTGGAGTCTTTATCTCCCAGCACCGTACTGTCCAGTGAGAAGGACGTTCCGGACAACACCACAACTGGTGGGAGGAAAGGCTCTGCATAACTTTCTGCCAGGACCAGACAGAGGCTTACATGATGATTCATTGGTTGAAAACAGCTGGAAGTCCCGCCAAATCCACTTCTGTTTTTTTTTTTTTTTTTTTTCTTATTGAAACCGGGATTTCACGATGCAAAACGGGACGGTTGGGAGCTATGCAAATCTGTACATGTAAAGTTGTTTTTTTGAACATACTTTATCTCCATTCAGGGTTGTCAATTAACTGCAGGATGAACTGCCTGTGGCCTTTCCCTAAACAATAGTTGTCTGAGGAAACTAATAAATTTGCTATTTTTTTTCCATTTTCTTTCCCTAAACCAGGTTAAACACTCAAAATACAGGCAATTTTCAGACAGGTAGAGAGCTTCAGGATCATGTCTGTACACATAGGCAGATGTCAGCTTGTAAACTGAATTGGGAGATAGCAGCTAATGATCTATTTCCCACTGAATTATACAATCTGGATGGAGTTACCCTTTTATTTATGGTGTCTTTAAAATTTCTCTGTAGATATTCTAATATTTCGTTGATGAACTGAGCATCTAATTTTGCAGCATTGCATTGCTTTCATTGCATTGGGTTTTTTTTTTTTTTTTTTTTTTTTTTGGCATTTTAGGGTATAATTGCATGCAAAAATTGGTCACAGACCAATTGGCTTTCTGTTCTGTCATGTTGTGGAATGTTGTAAAAACCTGTTATTAGGTAAAGCATTTTGTAAGGGCTACTGTGGAAATACCCAGAAGTCTCTGATCCTTTTTGCATATACTGACATCATCAGCTTGTGTTGCCTAGCAACCATTATGACATCACAAAGAGGTATAAAGCTGAGTGTAAAACTGTGATTTTGTCATTTTGGAGAATTTTCTAGTGAGGTGCTGCTTGATACTTGTGATCAAGTGCATGAATCTAATCTGGAGTATTGAAAATACCATTAACTAATATATAGAATTCATCAGATTTGATCTGGGGTCTCCATTTGGTGTATAGAATTTTTATTTTTTTTAATACATTTGAAGATTTTTTTGTTGGAGATAATTTGTCTCATATTCAGGACACTAACTACCTCTGTGCATTATAAGACTGGTAGATTATTACTTTAATGGTAGGACTGGTAGAAAGTAGAAACTGACTTACTGATTTACAGACGTTTAAACATGTTTGTATTTTTTGTTTTGTAGCAATGGATTCCATAATGAATTTTTTTGATATTCATCATTGGGATCTGCATTATTCAGCTACAGGTAAATGAAGAATCACAATCCCTTGTAGCCAAGACATTATGTAACATTTGTGCTGCTTCTCTCTGTGGCAGCCATAATTTGTCATGAAAGTTTCTT
Source organism: Hymenochirus boettgeri (assembly GCA_019447015.1). Classification (NCBI taxonomy): domain Eukaryota; kingdom Metazoa; phylum Chordata; class Amphibia; order Anura; family Pipidae; genus Hymenochirus; species Hymenochirus boettgeri. Next base: position 125,199,833 of record CM033470.1, read on the forward strand.
ATTCTCATTTTTCTCTTTCCCAGCTTTTACGATAAGCCGCTTTGCTTTTACAAAATGAAATAGAAGCAGAGTGAACTATAACCTCATCCCATGTAAATTTCACACGATCCGCCACTAAGGCCCGGTGTAGTATCCCTGGCATGGCGGAAAGCCAATGAGATTAGTGTGTTCACACCAGTAATTCAGCTACATGGGACCCACCTGGAAATTGACCCCAACTCTGAAGGGAAGTACAACCTCTTCACCCCCCTTGTTTCCAAAGGGAACTGCTCCCTGAATTCAGACCCTCTGATATTAGGGACAGTGGCAGTTATGACGCCCAGCTGGTTATTAAAGGAAAGGTCTTCACAACCTCAAAAATCTACATCAAGGTTGTAACAGGTAAGGTCTAGTGCATCTTATTATTAGTATCAGAGAAACAAACCATATTGGGATTATTAATATGGAGTTTAAATGTAAGTTATCTTCTCTATGGTAGATCATTTTAAAATTCTTGTTCTCTTGGGCTGTGTACACACCATCCGATATATCAGGCCAATCAACTGAAATGATTTCATGAATTTGAGCTTTTCGGTGACAAATGATCAATTGGGCTAAGCAGAAATTGTTAATGATCAGGTGGGTTTAAATGGGCCACCCGATTGGTTGCACTGAAATACGTCAATGCTGATTTCTTCCACCAGACAGACTGCTGATCATGTCTGATGAGGAAATTGTCTGGTGTGTACACAGCCTTAGATCTAAACCTGAAACTTGATTGGCTGGTTACTTTACTTTATTTATTTTCCACCAGCTAAGTCCCGGGCAGCAATAATCCTATTACCGATCCACAATAGAAAAGTGACCACAGACGGCGATTTCGTTGAGGTTATTGCAGTGCAGCAAAAGGACATGGAAGGACAATGGCTATTGTTATTTTATCAATGTCTGGTGGCATCGGCTTAATAATTATTTTTATTGTCATTATATGGTAAGTCTATTTTTTAACCTGGCATTTTATTACTATTATTTGGTGAATACATCGTTTGTGATCCATTTATAGTAGTGCACAGGGCTGCTGTATGTGGGGATCCATATGGCAGCTCTATACATAACAATGTACTCATTCAAAAAACTGACACCTCTTTTTTTTTTACAGTTGCCGTCGTCGGAAAAATAAAGTTCCAATGAAGAAAACCCAATAATGAAGATTCTAAGGAAGAGGAAGATTCTGATGAAGAGTCTGGAAAAAGAAGATTCTGATGAAGAGGAAGATTCTGATAGATGATGAAGAAGGAAAATCGATGGAGAGTCTGAAGAAGAGGATAGCGTGGCTAAGGATTTTATTGAGTTGATAGTTTAGAGTTACAGAGATTTATTATCAGACAGAGATGTGGAAGGGGTTGGTGATGTCATACGAGAGCACTGAATCTCACTGTGCCCACGCAATACGAATGGGGGAGAGGAAACTTCCGAGATGGTTCATTCTACACCCCAGACCGCCATGACAGACCCTCCCCCCTCTCTATAACAGACACACACTTCAGATGGGAGAAGAGGTTGGTAGGACTACCTGTTAGTGAAAGCGAGTGTGAGCGCATGCTGGTAAATTTACATCTCCACTGTTCGTAGAACATGTGTACAATTTAACGTGCTCTTGTGCACAGAATGTTAAAAGCAGGTAGCGTTAGTGGGTGATGTACCTATAATTTTTGATTTCAAGGTGAACATGCCTCATTTTATTATTTTAATGAAATTAAAGGGTTGAAGAACATCTATTTTTAATCAAAGGGCATTTCCACCCCTAAATAAAATTTACCTACCCGCCATTTTGCAAACATTAGGGTTTTGGATTTTGTGGGGATGTGTTTTTATTTTAATATTAATCCTGTGTTTCTTTCACACAATATTAGCTGGAATCCATGACACATGCCGACTGCCACAGAGGCTAATTGGCAAGTTTGTGCTATGTTTTTCCCTCCTCTGGATCATATAAAGTATCAACGGATTACAATGTTGGCAAGCAGGGCAGAATTTGCAGTTCTGTTCAATTATTTACTTATTTTGGTTGTGTAATAAAAACCTGTAACCTCACAGTGATTTTCAAACCGTTTTACTTGTCTTTGTTATTTTAATAAAATTTTTTGAACAAGAATGTTCTATAGAAATGTCATTATCTGCTTTATTGTATTGATTATAATTTGAAGGAAATGTGTGATCCATTGCCTATGCCCTAGGCAAGGATAACGTACCTGTAGCCTCCAGATGTTAGCAAACGCTGGAGGGCCGCAGGTTCAACATCCCTGACCTAGGTTATGAGATTTATCCACATAATAGTGTATTGCATCACAAGAGTGCAAATAAAGAGTAGAAATGCATGCAATAAAGTGCTTAAAATAGCAGTTGGGGTTAGGGGCAAAATGACAAGTGACCAATTTTTTGTTATGAGGGTAGACATGCCTTTAAGATCACTGGTCCATTCTGTCCTCGTCTTTTTCTTAGCCAATGGGAATACAAAATTTATGCGGAGTGCGGCTTCCAATTGGCAAGTCGACTGAGGAAAGTGGCAGGCACAGACTGGAATGGCGATCTAAGGACAAGCATTTAGATCCTCACCCTGGTTGTAATGTTATGTATAATTACAAAACAGATGACACATTCATGTTAATATAAAGACTTAAAGGCATGTATGTGCTAGTTTATTTATTTTTTTAGTTAGTAATAATATTTATACTGCTTTGAGTTCATTACACTGAACTAGAATGATGATCCATAAGGGATGTATTGTGAACAGTCCAACAATATTACTTTATTATACAATTCTCATTTGGAAATTTACTTTGCTTAGCTTATTAATGATAACGCTAATAACAATAGGGAATGCTCAAAGGACAGTATTACAGGGAGCAGATGTCTATTACAGAGAAACAAATTCATCGTATTGCAGCCAAATATTCACACAGGATAATTACTATGACTGGTTGCTGATATTCATTACTCCCATTTATCTTATTCTTTTAAGTATTTCCTATTTTTTAAACAAAATCAATTTTTCTCTCTGACTATTCTGACCATTGTTCCGGGGAATTTTAGTACATGTTTTTAAAATATGATAGACATCTCCTGTATATCCCTTAGCGATGCTGGAAAGAAGGAGAGCCTTGTTCTTGCTCCAACACCTTGTCTACCAAATTGTCAGAACATCTAAAATTCTGCTCAGCTCAGATCTTTATCAGCAACAACATTACAATTGTTTTTCAGCTTTCATTAAAACTGAGCAACCCTGACATGGAAACCGAACCAGCAATAACAATTTGACTTTTGCCCTTGACATTATCATCCGAACACAACGCTGTGTATATAACAGAGGCAAACTAGGTTTCCCTAAAAATGCTTCTAATTCATTGAATGCCAGTGATAATGTATTGAGATTTCTCACAACCTTAACTGTCACCTTACTTTTTTACACAGTCCAACTGTCATCATTAAATGTCTCAGAAAATAGTAAAAAAGTTAAGAGACATTTGGCTTACCAATGACAAACTACACTTGTCCTAAATATATTGGACCTAAAATATATTTTTTTTTCCTATTACCGTATTAAAACACAGAAATTGTAGATTCCTTTTTAGGATAAAAAAATAAACCATTATAAAAGTTTTTCTGTCTTCCAAGAAACCTAAGCACCTGTGTCTGCCCCTTTTCCTGTTTTATGGCTCAGGCCTGCTCAATAGGCGTAATTCCATCACTTCCATTCAAACCACTTCCATTATTTAAATGATTCCAAATAAATAATGAGTATCACGATTGGGGGGGGTTAAATGTGAATTGAAGCAAAGTGTCAAAATGTGTTTTATATGAGATATACTAGTGCCCTGACAAAACAAAAAAACAACATTTATTTAATGGTACTTTGAATCAGATCAATTATAAAATAAACACTGTTTTGTAGTAAATAACTTCACCAGGTGGGAATACTGTTTCTAAATTGGGTACACACATGGGACATGGAAGATAGATAGACTATTCAAATATATCATACAGACACTAGGTGGAGAAAAGGCCAACAATGGCCAACTCACTGAATCCGTTCAGATTGAAAAAACCCAAAATTCTGCCTAAAATTAAGGTATAAATCTAAATTGTACCTGCTTTAAATGGCTCAGGGACCTGGGAAATGGTCTGGAGAACACATATAAATGCCCAATCTATAAAAAAAAAAAAACCTTCCAGTCCCGGAAACTTCATGCACTTCCTGTTTGGAATTCCGCAATAATTTCTCGAGATTTCCAGTTTTTAAATTCAAAATTTCCCACAGAATGTTTGTATATGTTTATTTATATGAACCACTTGGGGGCGCAGCGCTGTGCAATATAGAATAGGACAATAAATAAATATAAATAATAAGTGCATCATGAAATATACAAGTGCTTGAAACATGTAACATGAGGAAAGAGCTTACAATCCAAAAAAGTCAGATTCTCAGATCTGTGATATCCGCTTCAGAACCGGGTTCACGTTCATCTCTAGAAATGCTGCACAAATTTAGTAAAAATTATAATAATTTTTTTAAAGTAAACTTTTGACTTTAAAACAATATATGCCAAGCCATCTCTCTAAAGCTGGGTACACCAGTACCATCTGTAAAAATTCTGTGTTTATCTTTGAAAGATGTGGTTACACACACAAGCGTTCTCCCTAATAAAGTACAGGAAGATCACTTGTGACTGCCATAAACCTAACGATCGCAAGCGATGCTTTATACTTTGGTACAGGGGGCCGACGCTCTTGTTTATAACCGTTTCCAATGGTTCATTTGCCGCATCGGAAACGGTTGTTACAAAAATACACACATTTTGATTAAGGGCCAATCCCGTTTGTACCGACAAGATCGCCCCTTTATCATTATTGCGTGTACACAGCTTAAGACTACGTCATTTAGAAACAATCAAACTAAAAAAAATTTAACTTTATCCTACCCTAACTTAAACTAATTGGAGATTGTCTTCCCTCCCCCATGTCTGACAGGGCTAAAGGCCTCTTTACAGAACATTCCTGATAATAGGCCAATTATAGTGTAATGGAGATATACACCAAGGCTCCTTATATACACTTCCAGCCTGCAGGGGGTTGTTTCATGTGGTGTAAATAAAGACAACACAAGTGACTACTGCACAGAAGCCATGATAACAGGGGTTACAACAAAACAGAACAGGAAGACAGTCAAACGGAAGTAAGTCCCAAAGAGATGCTCATAGAGTTGCACTTACATAACATCTCCCCCTTTTTAAGTATTTATAAATGAACATTGTAAATTTGAGATCACAGCAATAATGATTTCATAGGTTAAGTCTCATAGGTGGCTTTGAACATCTTCCACTGCGGGTGAAGACTGGCCCTTGTAAATAAATTCCTTTAGCCCTCTGGAAGTTACTTGGCCTTCTCACCTTCTACTGGCTTTTTTGTGCTGATTGCTGTTAGGTGTACTTGCTTGCTCAGACTGTCAGTACCATTGGTCTGAGGCATTGCCTCTGTTACCTTCCTCACGTCAATGGGCACGTGTGCCCCTGTTGTACTAGGAGAGTCTGGATATCAGTGAGATTTTGTGATATAGATCTTTCTGCCCCCTAAATCCACACGATTGCGGCGATAGAGAGTGCCGTCAACGTCCACAAGATAAGAGCGTAGTGCAACCTTTTGCAAACAAGTACCCATTCTCCAATGGCCTGTCCAATACCCAGGTAAAGGTTTCATAAGATTTGTTCTCCAATGTTCAATTCGGGCAAATCCCTGGCCGATGTATCATATCGAGCATTTGACACTTGTCTCTTAAGCCGGAACTTTTCTGCCACACTTGTACGACACACGTCCGAGAAGCTTATTTGTTGCCAGTAAGGAGGTCTTAACCTCCTTGACTCAGTCTTTGTGCTGGACTACTATCCATGCCTTCGGTTGGAGTGTTTCTCCAGTGCAAAATGGCTTTCCACGAGTCCTTACCATCACTGTGTGTTTTCTTGCATAAGTTCTTAACAATCTTTACAGCTGCTTCAGCTTTGCCGTTCGCCTGTGGATGATTTGGCGATGAAGTTCATGCTCAAACTCCCATTCGATCGAGCAAATCTTTTAAAGTGCAGGCTTGAAAACTGAGGGCCATTATCAGATTCACTTTATCTGGTTGGCCATACCGTGCAAACTGAGCCTTGCACCGTTTAATTGTGGTTTCAGTGGACAAATCCGGAAGAAGATCTATTTCCAGAAGTCCGAAAATGGTCAACTAATAGCAGGTATTCTTTGCCTGCATAATTGAATATGTCCATACTAATAATCTGCAATGCACGTGTCGGTATCTAATGCGACATCATGGTTTCTTTTTGTTGTAAGTGGGCATATTCATTGCACGTAGGACAATTACTAACAAAATCCTTGATTTCACCTTGCATGTTAGGCCAGTAAAGAGTATCACAAGCTTGTCTGTAGCATGCTTCACCTCTGATGTGGCTGGAGTGTATGCGTAATAACATCTCTGCTCTCAGTGACTTTGGCACTATGAGATACCATTTTGTACGGAGATCGCATCTCTGAAGGACCAATATCCCGTACAGTTGCAGAACTGCTTCCTTTTCGTCTGGCCACCCACTCAGACAACAGACTTTAGAGCTTGTAAAGTTGCATCACCGTCAGTGTGCTGTATGAATTGATGCAGACGCTGAGCAGTGACATTAAGATAGTCCGCTTGATTGATGTCAGCAAAGAAGTTTGTTCCTGAAGCAACAGACAATTGTTTGATGCTCATGCGCACCTCCAGGTGTCACATTATCCAACGTAGCTCTGCTCAAGGCACACTGATATACATTTCACATCCTGGCTTGTAGACAACATTGAGGATTTAATGCTGTAATGTAAGCATCATGCTCTGCAAACGCTTGGGAGCACACAAAGGGGCTTCTTGAATATGGCTATCGGGTTTGTGATCAGTTTCAACTGTAATAGACTCCGCCCATAAAGATAATGATGGAAACGCTGGCAGGCAAATACAATACTTAAGCATTCCTTCTCAATTTGGGCATAGTTTTGTTCAGCTGGTGAAAGAGCTCTGGACGCATATCGACCAGCTGACTTCCTGCAAAAGGCAACAACCTAGACCATTTTGCTAGAGTCACTTTGTATTGTAACAGGCTTTGTGACATCATAGTATTTCAGCACTGGTGCAGAGGTGACCAAGCGTTTAATCTCCTCTACCGCCTGGTCGTGCTTGGGAAGCCAGTGCCAAACCGCATCTTTGTCAAGAAGTCGTCTTAATGGCTCACACACTTCAGATAATGTGGCAGGAATTTTGCTAGATATGTGATAAAGCCAATAATCTCTGTACTGCTTTGGCATCAGCAGGCTGTGGCATTTCGACAATAGCTTTAATCTTATCTGGGTCAGCTTTAAGCCTTGTGAAGACAGAATATGCCCATGGAAATGGACTTCTTGCACCTGAACTGCAATTTCTTTATGCTAACCTCAGCATCACTGTCTACAGCGATTTTAGCGCTATTAACTTTTCATCATGATCACGCTCAGCTTGTTCATTGTAGTTTACCACAGTCAACATAAGAATGTCATCAGCTATAGGCTTAATCCATGGAGCCCCTCTAATAATTCATGTTGCTTACGCTGGTAGACCTCTGGTGCCACAGAGACTCCAAATGGAAGTTTAGCCATCTCTTTGTGCCCCAAGGAGTCCAGAAGGTGGTCATGTAGCTGCTTGTTTCATCTAATTTGCACTGAAAAAAGGCATCTCTTGCATCCACAAGTGTGAAGATATGTGCTTTTGGTAGTTTGTGCAAAATGTCATCAAGAGTAGGCATTAGGTAGTGTGACCGTTTCAGGGCCATATTTAGAAACTTGGGATCAATGCAGATTCTGATCTTTCCAGGCTTTCTGATAACTACCATGTTGCTTATCCAATCTGTAGGCTTTGATACAGAGTCAGATGTCCCTCAGCTTCATACTTATCAAGTTGTGCTTTAACCTGTGGCTTAATAGCTATTGGCACACTCTGTGGGCACATTGTACAGTTGAATGGCAGGGTCAAGTTCAAAGCACACCTCTCCTGGAACGAGATTACCGGGCACTCAAATACATCTCTTTAGGCATGAAGAATTTGCTGTTTTGTCAGAGGCCTGGTCAGGATTGCGTTGCCTGATTTTCCATATGTGCAGCTCAGCAGGAATAGTGAACCGCATCAGTCCCAGACGCTCAACTGTTGAGCCAGATAATAGCGGTTTCTGATCAGCTTCGACTATCTCAAAGTGCAGTTTGTGCACACGATCATGTAGCTGCATTTGTTTCGAAAAGTCCTAACGATTCCATTAGTTCCCCTGAATACAGCTTTAGTTGGTGCTGCTAGGCTGAAGGGGTTCTCTGGGTGCCAGTTTCATTTTGTCCTTCAAGCTCATTACATCACATGTTGTGCCTGAGTCTAGCTGGCAAGGTTGGATTATATTATTAATCTGAGGTTTGCAAACCATTTCTGCCCTTTGTGTTTACTGCACTAATACATTCTGAGGAGTAAACCATATATCCATGCTAAGCAGTTGTGCATACTCGGATCAGGCATCTGCTCAATTGAGTGCAGCTTCCTTGCTTTCAGTCACAGGAGAGACACATCCTAGCAAAATGATTTGGCTTACCACATGCAGTACAGAATTTCCCATATGCAGGGCACTTTTCTTTCACTTGTACATGCAAATTGCCACAATACTTGCATGATGCTGGCTGCCCCTCAGGTGAGTTATGTGGGCGACTTTTGTGTTGAAACTTGTGCTGTTTATAGGCTACGTTGATATTGTCAGTCTGTCTATTCTGCTCCATAGCTTGCATATGCTTGTCAGTAAGTTCTGCAGTATGACATATCTCAAGTGCTGTTTTGCAGTTAAATCACGTTTCCTCAACAGGTTAGCGGCGTGTGCTCTCATGGTGATACCCAGAACTATTTTATCACATAAGTTCATCTCTCAGGGGACCATAATCACAGCTTGCAGATTTTTCTCTTAGCCGTGTGCCAACTTGTCTATAGGTTCACAGTCTTCATGTTTGCAGCAGCCAAATATGTATCTTTCATAAATGACATTTTTAGAGGGCCTGAAGAAAGCTTCCAATGCATCCAGGATGGCTTTGGTGTCACTCTTTTGCTCCTCTGTAAGGTTTAGATTATCTTGTAATTATGGAAGCATTCACTACCCACCATCACCCTCCTCAATGTAGCTGCCTGCACTGCTGCTGGCTATTCATTTAACCTTGTGGCTAGGCAGTAGTCATCAAACTCACCTTAAAAGTGTCCCAGTTTTCACAGACATCGCCACTTACCCTCATTGGCTCAGGTAGTGGATATTGCTGGCCCGCATGATCTATTGTTGCTTGCTTCAAATGCTCAATTTTCAGTCAGGGCTCAGAGACAGGAGGCACATTCACACTGCAAAGCTGGCAGGCTTTCAGCAGCAAATGTGCAGAAACTGCGTGGGTTCAGATGCTTCTGACACCATGTTTCATGTGGTGTAAATAAAGACCTAAGGCTGTAGCCATCGTGGCTGTTTACTTGAAATTAACCCCTTTTACCAACACTTACTTTGTGTTAAAGAACAGTCAGACACACTTGTTGGGTGAAACATAAGGCCACAGCTTTTATTAATTGACACATTACAACATGTATCACTTTAAAATATTCAAAACATAATTTATGCATCCTTGCTGTTAAACCATAATTCCCCGAGCCGTAGCCAATGCTAAATGCCCGCCACTCTGGATCCCCAGAGGGCATGACGGCTCCAAACATAACCTTCGCAAGGATGCATCCGCCACTGTGACTCCAACAACACTTTTCCCCCTGTAATAAACCATTAACCAATACTTTCCTAAACCACATAACTATAGGGAGGGAGGGTGGGGAAGATCCTTCTCCCTGCCAGCACTCAACTAAATGGCGCCCGAACCTCGTGCTCCGCCCCTTTAAATAACTTCGATGACGTCACTGCTGACGTCATCTTCCCGCCTCACGAGACCGGACTCTCGCGGGAACTCGCCAGGAGGCGGCCGCGACCCGGGACTACACCTCCCAGCATCCCCCGCTGGCCCCACCCGCCTCAGGTCAGACGCCCCGGTCCTGCGGGCCGGAGCTACCAGACAATACAAGTGACTACTGCACAGAAGCCATGTAAACAGTGGGTTACAACAAAACAGAACAGGAAGACAGTCAAACAGGAAGTAAGTCCCAAAGAGCTGCATCATAGAGTTGCACTTACATAACAGGGGTGTCAGTGAGTAATAAGAGACAAGTGAGTCCTGCTCTCTATGACAAGGAAGAGAGGAGAAAGTGAAAGGATATTTGTCTGCTTTGTGCCAGACCACCAGAGTAACCCACTGTGTGCCATGCTACCTATAAACCATCCCATAAGGCAGTGATCTGGTACAATATTGTCTGCATTGTGTTGAAAAGTCATCAGCTGTTCGTCCACTGGCCAACCAAACAATCTCCTTGTACACAGATTAGGAAGAATGTCTGTAATATGTGTATTGGGTTTTATAGCCAATTACCAGTTTCCTATTGTTAGGCTACTGTATTTAAACATCTTTTCAATGTCTCAGTTAGGAGGTAGCATACCTAAATCAGCAGTTGCAAATTTGAATGAATTAGTTGGACTTGACAATTACTAAGTTACTATTCTAAACCAGCATTCCCTTTCTGTTGATATATGCAGAAGAATAAAAAAAAAAAATCATTTGTGTTCATGATTTTTTTTTCTTCTTTTAAAATGGAAAACCTGGAATCTATTTTAGGAATTGAGGTGCACTTTATTTTGCAGACATCAAAAGAATCATTCTGGATAATTCTGCCCATAAGGTAGAGAACAGATTACTTTTTTCACACATAGAAAACACTGGTAGTTTTATTTGACATACGTTTGAAACTAATGGATGCTAAATTAGCATTTGAGTCAAGAACATAAGGAAAAATGTAATTAATCAGACAATATAACAGGATTTTCTTCCCTTTCATTCAAACCAACCAGTTCAGTTTATACCTTAAATTTCCATTGCAGAGTATGAAAATTAACTGGATTGTTGTCAGCACAGCGGGTTAATGGTTAGAAAAAAAAAAAAATCAATAAATTCAATCGTGTCTAACAGTAAAACACAGTCCTGGCAGAGGATTCTATCAATGGAAAATGTTCCTGATATCAAGATTATAGGTTACTTCAAAGCATTTTCTGAAATAGTCTTGCAAAAGATCTGTATATAATTTAAAGGGTATCTCCACTCGTTTTTGGAAGTTTTTGGAATGCAGTTCTATTGAAGAACGGGAGGTAAAGGAGCTGTGCCTTACCTTCCGTTCTTCAATAGAACACACAGGAGCCGAAGAGAAGGTAAGAACTTACCCCTCGCTCGCCGCTTCCCGCACGTAGTCTGACAGGTCCCGACGGACCTTGTCTTCTATGCGCATGCGCGATCTATGCGCATAAAACAACAAGGTTCGTCGGGACCTGTCAGACCAAGTGCCGGGGAGCGACGAGCGGGTAAGTTCTTACATTCTCTCCTGGCTCCTGTGTGTCTATTGAAGAACGGAAGGTAAGGCACAGCTCCTTTACCTCCCGTTCTTCAATAGAACTGGTTTTCAAAAACTTCCAAAAACGAGTGGAGATACCCTTTAAAGGACATGTCCACCCATAAAACCTGTAATGCTATTTAGCCTTATAACCCCCCATTAGTTGACTCAGGGCAGCCTCGCTAATGAAGCAGGGGGCAGCACAATGCAGAGCGGCACCCTGTAGCAAAGGCAGAAAGAAAAAAATTAGTTATTTTTTTTACTGGAGGATGGCGTCCACCCCACTGCCTAATCTGTCGGGGGGGGGAGGGGGGTGCTACCGGATGAATACTGGCTGCATTCTTCTGGACTGTCTGCATACCAATCTGTCCACTGTCCAGGCAGTCACCGGTACCAGAACCGGCAGCAGCAGCTTCCTGGATCAACGCGGCTGCTTCCTGGATAATCGGCATGCGCTGCGTCAGCTTGCGTGACGTCATGACGTCAGCACTGAAAGAGCGCTAGTTTGGCCCGTGCAGGACCAGTACAGACTGTTTTACTAGCAGCGCAGCATTGTGGCCTAAAAGTTGCAGACACAGAGTGTGTGTCCAGTGTCCGATTCTAATCTCCTCAATTCCTCTTAAGGCAAGGCAACATCTATGATTGATTGATCTTCAACCTGTAACTGACAACTGTAATAGGGATGGGTTCTGACTATATCCCACCCAAGTCCCAATTTAATTTTCCTGGGCTTGAGCCCTTCCTGCATGGTGCTAGCTGGGGGGGCACAGTGGTTATAACTAGCTAGCACCATCACTATCAGCACATAAATGCATGCCAGATTCCCCGTTCCCCATGATGGCACAGTCACAGAAAGGTTTGGCAGTGGGCAGACAGATAGACAGATAATAGATAGATAGGTAGGTAGATAGACAGACATACAGATAGATAGATAGATACATAGATAGAAGGATGATAGATAGATAGATAGATAGATAGATAGATAGATAGATAGATGATAGATAGACAGACAGATGATAGATAAATAGATAGATAGATAGACAGATGATTGATAAATAGAGAGACAGATGATAAATAGATAGATAGACAGATGATAGATAGATAGATAGACAGAGGATAGATAAATAGATAGATAGATGATAGATAGATAGATGATAGATAGATAGACAGATGATAGATAGATAGATGATAGATTGATAGATATGACAATAGATAGATGAAGTGAAATAGATAGATAGATAGATGATAGATAGATAGATGATAATAGATAGATGATAGATATAGAGATATAGACGATGATAGATAGATGATAGATAGACATATAGATGACAATAATAGATAGACAGATGATATATAGAAGATATATATAGACATGATAGATAGGTAAAGATGATGATAGATGGATAGATAGATAGATAGATAGAATAGATAGATAAATAGATAGACAGATATAGATAGATAGATAGATAGATAGATAGATGATAGATATATAGATAGATAGACGTGATAATAGATGATAGATCAGATGATAGATAGACAGATAATAGATAGACAGATAATATAGATCTATCTATCTATCTATCAAATCAAATCAAATCAAATCAAATCAAATCAAATCTAAAAGAGCTTTATTGGCAGGATCAATTTACATTTTGACATTGCCAAAGCAAACAAAAAATAATAAAATTATAAAACATGTTAGTATTAGAGGTTCACGGTAGGGGGACATGGGTATCAATGGATAATTAATATATAGACAGTACTATAAGGGGTATATTGGGTTTTAGTCTTTAAGTCGATTGGGGAAGGATAAAGGGATAATTGGGCAAGTAATCCTTGGACATTGAGTTCATGTATGCTCCTCTCAGTCTGTGACATGCCGTTACATATTGTCCCCCAATATTTACTGTGGCTTCATCTTCTCCCAGCAGGATATAGAGTTTTCTCTCTCCATCTAAGCAGTTGAAGTCTGGGATAAAGTCCGACAGCATCTTGAAATGGGGGTCCCGTATTGTTTTGTATTAATCTATCTATCTATCTATCTATCTATCTATCTATCTTTCTATCTATCTATCTATCTATCTATCTATCTATCTATCTATCTATCTATCTATCTATCTATCTATCTTTGTGTGTGTGTGTGTGTATGTATCTCTCTCTCTCTCTATCTATCTATCTATCTATCTATCTATCTATCTATCTATCTATCTATCTATCTATCTATCTATCTATCTATATCTCTGTATGTCTGTCTGTCTCTATATTTCCTATGTCTCTGCCTGTATGTATCTGTCTGTATCTTTCTGTCTTTCCATTTTAAAGTATCTAATGGGTGTGGTTAAATTGGGACAGAGAAAGGGCCCTGTGTGGCACATATGGTGACGTAGGTCGCCCAAGGTCTTTAGATCCTAGATACACCCCTACATTAATTTCAAGGAAAAACTGAAGTCTCACTAATTTAGAAGGTATCGCTTCCCTTGCAGTTTAAAGGAGAACTAAAGCTGAAATATATATGATCATCAATGGCCTTAATAAATCCTAACTAGGATATAGCAATATGGGGAAGTAATCTGTAATTTTGAAGGTATTGGGCATTTCCTGATATCTGCAGCCCTTCTTCCTAGGGAGTAACAATTGGTTTTCTGACTTGATTACAGAGAGCTCATAGGCAGACCAACCAGTAGATACATTATTGCTCTGGATGGTGTAAGAGGGGAGAGAATGTCTAACTATGTATCTTTGTCATTGACACTTCTGAAAAACATAAAAACCAGAAGAATGAAATAGAAAACTTCTGATTTCAGAGGGGACAATTGCAGCTATCTGTTATTAATCAGTAAACCCCCAATTCTTTAAAGAATCAGCAACCCCCCAATGAAAAAAAAAACCCTGAGGAGCAGGGTTTTTTTACGCACCCCTGCAAACCCAACCCCCTCCATCGCAAACTTTCCTGTTCTGCACTACATCGTGGCTGACCTGTAGTAGTGCATGTTAGTATATTGGATGATCATTGATTCAGCTTTACTTCTCCTTTAAATGCCACATTCAAAACATATAAAACTTACCTGCTTGAAAAGATTTATGTCTGGTTCTCTCTCGGGTTCAATGTAGTTAGAAAGTAAATCCTGATATCATTCAAGTTGTTTACAATGGTTCCTTAAAGTCTTAATTAGGTTGTTTATAGATTAGCAAATTACCCAGTAGTGACCCATTTCCAGCCGGCTCTGCTTATACTGCACCTTATTGGATAGCCCCATAGTCATGTCATTTGTATACAATTAGGTTGGACGTTTCATCATAAGCCCTACGTGCAATTAAGAAAATAAATTATTTCTTAAAGGAGGTTTAAATGTGTTTTCTCTGGAGCTGGGGTTGAGGCCCATTAGAATCTCCACGTTTTGGCAAAAAGATCTCTACTGGCAACTTTCCATCCAGAACAGTCAATACGTGTTTTTTTTAAAGAGAAAAATAAACATTTTAAGGAACCAGAAAGGAAAGGGAAGGACAGAATAATTGTGCCATTTTCTAAATGATTTTATTTGTATTGGGAAAGTCAGGATGAAATGAAGATTATTAACTTGGCAGGGAAAAAAAATCTTTTTTATTAAAACTGTTATAAGCTGAAAAAAGTGAATGATGTTTCAGAGAGGATATTTACCTACTGAGGTAGTCTCAGGTAGAACAATAAAACCAGGACCCACAAAATGGCTTTCAACGCCAACGGTTGACAATTTTATTCTCTTTTTAATCCTGAAGTCTTGGACTCAATGTTGCTGCAAAGTTTATATTGCTATTCCTCAACACCTGGCAAATTCAAAAAATGGTGGATGCACAGCGATTAAACTGGCGACTGTAACTATTCACGGCTATTTGATTGTGTTGTGCCCACATCATATGGTTGCAACTCTCGGCAGCCATCTTGTTACGGAGAGCTGACAGTTGGAGTAAATGGAGGAAGTGCCAAAATACTAGTTCATGCCCTTAATATATGCCGGCTTGACTCACACTCATACCACCTCTGGAACTCCCTTCCTCATTCTCTCCTACTTACTATCCCTTAATATCTTCCAATGCAACCTCAAACTCAGAAACTACAAACTCAGAAACTACAAATCTTACTGACCCAACACTATTCTACCCGCTAATCAAACTCCCGCCAATCTACTTACAGCCTTCCAAGGCACCTCAATTTCCTCTAGACTGTAAGCTCACTTGGGCAGGGCCATAATTCCTTGTCTATCATAGTATTGCTGTAAATGAACTCATCACTTTGCCACACTGAGTGCTGCATGTATGTAACATGTATGTATGGCATTATCTGTACTACCCTTGTATGTAACATGCATGACTATTCCATTGTAAAGCACCATGGAAGATGTTGACGCTATATAAATCAATAATAATAATAATCTACAGCAGGATCTCTCATAGGATGTCCCGGGAGGAACACTGTTGTGTCTCCTTTAAGCCAGAGGTTTGCCTCAAAATGATGGTAGTGGAAAAATCTTTGTTATGGCTTTATTGTAAATATGTATATTATAATAAAATTGTACTTAAAGGGCATGTCCACCCCTTTTGAAAACTTTTTATATGCGGTAGCGCATGCTCCCCCAGCCCCAACCACATTAATATTATTGTTAGAAAGTCCCCCGATCCTTACTTACCTTCCCCCTCTACTCCTCCGCACTGTTCCGGCCCTCTACTTGCATGGAATTTCTAGCAGGGGGCGGGACCGGCAGCCGCGTTCATGATTGGCTGAGAGGCAAGTTCTGAACAGCGGAGGAGAGAGGGAAGGTAAGTAAAGATCGGGGGACTTTTTTGCAATAATGTTAATGCGGTTGGGGCTGGGGGAACATGCCCTACCGCATACCCAAAGGTTTTAACGTTAGGGGGAGGGAGGGCTGCACTGAGCATGCCTCAAACCTTGACGAGCTTGAGGCAGACTCAGGCACAGCATGAGTCACACACTGCTTCTACACAGCAGTTTCCTGGACTTTGGAGGGGCAGAGCAGGGGAACCATTTTTAGCTGAAATGTAAGGTAAGGCTTGTTTTAAACTTCTTAATGTGGCCAGTAAGGGGTTAAATTTTAGTTTTGGGGGTGGACATGCCCTTTAATACTGCCCTGCTTTTAATTAAATTTGATTACAATATACACTGTATGGTTCATAATATTAAGGTAATTCCACAAACTTTAATGTCAAATTTATTTTGGTCTTAAGGGTCACAACTTATCATGCCAGCTCCCACAATATGGTAGAAGAAGTTTACTAGAAGTTTACTAGTTGTAGCAGCATAGCAGGTCCATAGGAGACCACACGATGGGCCATAATTTACAGATACCGGTATGTCCGATCATCCTTTCATCCGATTTGAACAAAGGAACGTCTGATATCGTTTAGCGGTGACCGTACAAATGCCCATGAAATATCTGCTCATGTGAACCTAAATATTGTCCTTGTTGCTCAGTTGAAAAGACTATTCAAAGGCTTTAAGTTCCCAATAACATGCAATAGACAGATGTTTCAGGTGGATAAAACCATCATAATAAAGGCAGTTGCATAGATTTTTCTTAGAAAACTCTTAGATTTGGTGATTAGAGAACCAAGTGTTTTGGTAAAGCAAATCTGTTCTGATCTGTTTTGAATTTCTGAGAATTAAGGTGATTCCTGAATAAACAAGGAGTAATTACAAGTTGGTTTGCTTGATGAACAACTTGGATCTCATCAGATTAACTTAATCCCCCAATCTGAATTGATTCCTAGTTCAAACCATGACTGATTCAGCTTAAGGTGCAAGAATGTAGATTTTGATGAATGCAATAAAATTGTTTAAGGTCAAGAAACCATAAAGGGGCATATTTATAGAAACGTGGGATTCTAAAGTAGTGGCCAAACAGTGGCAAAGGTGAAATTTCAATGCATTTTGGGTGGGTTTTTTTTAAATAAAGGATTGGTATTGTTAAATGATGATATTGATCCTTTATACTGATCTAAATTTGCAATTTACCAATCACTGTTTATTCTACTTTGTAATATGGTCCCAAAGGCTACAATAGTATTATTTTATGACACAGATGTAAAACAATGTTAGGGTAATAAAATACTGATAGTAATCATGTAGATTTACAGGGAGATTTAATAAAAGTTCTTATCGTTTAAAATGGTGCTAATTTTGCCCCAACCAATTAGAACCTGTAACATTTGAAAGCTAACATCTGATTGGTTGGGGCAAAATTAGCACCATTTTAAACAATAAAATCTTTTATTGAATAACCCCTTAGTATTTTTGTATTTTATATCTCACAGTAATGGAGGAGGGATATTTTTTATTTATTGGTATCTATCAGGCTGGGTACACACAGGCCTATTATTTGTCCTGAGTAGAGATGTCCGAACTTCGCAAAATCCGGTCCACTCGAGGATCCGCGAATTTTGGAAAAAATTTGAAAATTCGGAAATCCGCGAGGGGACCCATTAAAATGAAAAATACCCTCGAAATTACGAGATTTTCGAAAATATGAGAAAACTAGTATTTTCGAAAATTTCTGAAAATATGTATTTTCGAAAATACGTATTTATGGAAATAAGAGAAATCCTTGTATTTTCGGAAATTTTCGAAATTATGCGAAAACTCGTAATTTCGAAAATTTCCGAAAATACGAAAAATCCGCGAATCGGAAGTTCGGAAGGTGGAAAATCCGAAAAAATCCGCCGTTCGCGAACGGGATAAATCCGCGGCGGATCCGGGTTCGGATCTGCGAACAGGCCATCCCTAGTCCTGAGCGAGCGAGTGCTTGCCCAGAACAAATGACTGTCAGTTGCGGCAATAGTGGCCGTGGCCGACAGTGCGTTCAATCGATTGTGCAGCCCCATAGGGAACCCCTCGATTGTCCGTGATTTCCAAACGGACCTGATTGCCCGTTCCTTAAATTCGTATGAGTGGGCAACCGAGCTCTGTCGGCCAGCCGGAAATATCTGCTGGTGTGTATCCAACCTTACATAACCAGAGCAAATATTACCAAGGCTGCTATAGTGGGGTAGAGAGAGATTTGCTTTAAAGGGTATGTACATTGGAAAATTTGTTTTTTTTAATTGCCCATTAGTGGAAACTATAATTCATCCCAAATGTCACTGTACTTTTTTTTTTTTTTTTGCTGATCTGCCCACTAATTCATTAGAAATCCAATCTGAAACATCTTACGTTTTAGCAGTTCTGTAAACAGTTTTGCTGTAGCTGGAATGGTTTGACAGTTGGTGTGCTGTATACTGTATGCAACTTTACAGATGGTATGTAGGTCAGTGGTCAGAGCCTGAGCAAAAAAAGTGCTTTATTGAAGTCATGCAGTAACACACACACCTCAGAGTAAGTGCTACTTATATGTATTTATTTATAGATTAAAATGACGCAAAGCATTTTTTTCAGTATACATACACTTTAAAGACCTACATTTTCTTTCACATCTCTTTTCCTTCTCATTATAGTTTCTAATTGTAACAGCAGTGTGTATGTGTGAATTGATGGACCTTGTCTTCTATGCGCATCCGCGATCTATGCGCATAGAAGACAAGGTCAGTAGGAACCTGTCAGACTAAGCTCCGGGGGAGCGAACGAGCGGATAAGTTTCTTACCTTCTCTCCTGGCTCCTGTTTGTTCTATTGAAGAACGGAAGGTAAGGCACAGCTCCTTTACCTCCCGTTCCTTAGAACTGGATTCCTAAAAGTCAATATTATGAGTCCCAAGCAGTTTCAATAAACAGTATGTTGGCATTTGCAATAATGGAATGGGGAACTGTTTAACAGGTTCTACTCAGCAAAGCAGTCATTTTTGTTGAAAGGGAAATTGAATGTAAAAATCGAATGATCTTTCTAACATAAGAGGGTTCCTAACCAGTGCATCATTGCTTAAAATATCAGTTCCTGGTTGTACATATTTACTCAGGAAAAACTGTCACTCATCAAAGGTGGGGATTAGTCTCTACTATCCTCTGTACGAATCGCTTTCCTTCTGTCTATTCCTTTGTGATTGTATTGGTCAATGTTTTAGATGTACATCTATCTCTGAATCTTTCTTGGAAAGACAATTTAATTTTTTTACAGAAAATTTGTTCATAAGGATGAGGCCACAATACAATGCGTTCCTTGTGTGCTCGTTACTGGTGCGCCAGTGGGCATTGCTGTGCTTATGCATTGCGATCACCCAATGTTGCGCAATCGGAGTGCATGTGATTGCACAAAACATGCAGATAGCGTGCCGTCCGATTAACGGATTGCATGCACAATGTACAGCAGTGCACTAGTGTGGCCATATCAATTATTCCACACTAGTGTGCGCTTTTAAAAGCACAATCGGATCACAATCAGATCGCGCTTTAAAGCGAATCTGTGTGGCCCAGCCCTTAGTGTGCGCATGTTTACATGTGTAGCCAGGACTTTGGGTTTTGTGTGGTGTTCGTGGTGTATCCCAGTTTCTAAATAACTTGCTTAATTTCTGAGGATCCGATGTAAATTTTCTTGGAGACTTTTGGAACTTGTAATCGAAAAATCAAAATTTTGAAAATTACAATCGAAAAACTGTTTGAAAATTGAAAATTGCAATCAAATATTCGAAAAATTCCACTCGCCAGTTTTGTTCATCTGCATTAGGTATAATCTACACTTTAAAGCCCTACATTGCATTTGTGGGACCTATGGTCAGTCCCGAAGGGAACCTTACTTTGCTGTTTCTTCTTGCATTGTCCTACACCTCAAAATTCAGGCCAATTAAAGCAGGTTTAAAAGAGGTTAAATATTAGAAACATTAGGCCAACTGAAGGAATATGTGTCAAAGCAAGAAGAGCACATTTCTGACATAGGAACCAGAGCCATGATTGATTATGTCCCTTGACCTCATCAAGGGCCCTATATATAAAGGCGCGGTACCTCTATGTAACCATACCGCACTTTGTAGATGCATTTACCGTACAATGCCGATTGCACATTTACTATCGCGGTTGTATGAACCCATAAAAACATTCTACTACCGCTTGGTATTTACGGCCATGAGATAGTAAATGTACTTTTTAAACATGGCCCCCAATTCTATATGAAAGGGGCCCAGATGCTACTGTTTGCTCAGAGATGTACCCGTTATTGGGACCAGAAAATGTTTCATTATTTTAATGATTCGATTGTTTCTTTCTTTCTTTCGTATTTTTCATTTGCGAATGTTTACATTTTCATTAAGTTTGCTGTGATTTCGCTCAAGCAAATTGGTGGGAACATTTTATTTCTTTTTAATCTTTATGTTAGCGCGTTTGCGTTTTACATTTTTACAGTCCCTAACCATTCACTATACCCAAGTGAGGCATCTCCGATGTAGACACTGAAAGTCCCCGTAAGCTTCTCTAAGCACAGATTTAATTCAGAATGGATTTTTCGCTTTAGTGCTTTGTTTAAAGGTGACTAGGAACATAAAATATTTCTGCGCTGGTTTCCATTTAAGAAGTGAGATTAATTCATTACCTGTGTCAGTAACTACATCATTTTACAGCATGCACTGTAAATAATGTGATTAGCGCAGCAACGAGGAGCTTTAGAACGTTCTGCCACTTCTGTACGCTCAGCTGTCTGGTGTTTGATAAGTTGCCTTTTTCTTTCTCGGCCTTGCCAGAAATTAACCACTCTACTGCTTGACTTGATTCATAGGTTCATTAACCTGTTGGCGTGTCTGTGTGTGTTTTGCATCTCCTTTATATATTGTTCCTATTTGCTATCACCAGTGTCGGGCTGTGATGTAGGATTAAAAAAATGGTCCCACTTGGCATTTTATTGTCCTTTTTAGCCCACCTTTTAGGCAGAGGCCACATAATGGCGCACGGGAAAAGTACATTACCGTACGTTTGCACAGTGTCGGGCAAAACTACATAGTTTTGTTCCGTTTTCGGATTCCCAGATCTCGGGAAAATCCCAAAGATCCGAAAACAGAACAAATTTTGTAAGATTGTCGAATGTACGGAGCTATTTTTCCTAATTTTCGAAAATATATTCGAACGTTCGAAAATCCTCAAAAATACGATCGGAGACTTTCGAGTTTCCAATCGTATTTTCAAAGATTTTCGAATGTTCAAGGCTATTTTCGAAAATTATCGAGAATAGCTCCGTACATTCGAAAATCTTTGAAAATTTGTTACGAAGTCCTGAAATACGGAGGATCCGTCCGGATTTGGACAGATCTTTCGGATTTCGAAACCAAGGGGTTCCGTGTCAGATCCGGGTTTGTGTCGGACCCGGATCCCATCTCTAAATTAGAGTACATGTGATTCGCAAAGAAAGGTGATCGCATGCTCTCCGAAAACAGGTTTCATCGCAACACAGCACCGTACATGTTAACTGCATTGTACTCCCTTTCTCGTGTTCAGACGGATCACAAATCGCGCTCTCCTGACTTTGTATATTTATTGAACATTTCTTACATTCCATTTGCCTCAGTATCTCAATTTGAACCATTTATTTCATTGTTTTATAGATAAATTGGATATGGGCCCAGCATGGATTTCCCTGGTATTCTGGTTAGCCAGTTCAACCCTAGTCACCACCTCCAGGTTTCTACATTTCCATAGATAAGTTGGGAGATTCAATAAAAGTTCTTATCATTAAATATGGTGCAAATTTTGCCCCAACCAATCAGATGTTAGCTTTCAAATGTTTAATTAGATCTGATTGGTTGGGGCAAAATTAGCACCATTTTAAACCATACGAACTTTTATTGAATCTCCGTGTAGATTATCAATACACAAAAGAAAGAGTTGTATTAACTTAAGGTTAGACCTTTGTCCTGTCATACACAAAATAATCCAAAAAAACTTGTTTTATATAATGGCGAAGAGATTGAAATACTCTGTGATCTTTTTTTATTCTATAGAAAGTGATTCTTGTTACAAGATTGTCTGAAAACCGCTCAGAACAGGAAGAGGTCACGGTTAGCAGGCAGTAGTAGCTGACACAATGCGTTATCTAGTTTGTTTTCGTAGGATGCAGTAGCAGTCCTTGTGTTCAAACGTCATAAGGCATTTGTTGGACGAAATAAGATGTGGCACAGCGATTACTGAACGTTACCTGACTAGACAGAGCACACAACACAATAACTTAGTTTTAGCCATACGTAGGGATTGTTTTTTAGCCTCTGGTGTACGGTGTCTTCTTCATTCTGAAAACTCAGACTACAGGTCTACATTACAGCCATATGTGTGCAGCAGAAGAAAGACTCCCCTTTAGGGAAAGTTGACATTACCTATTATTAGGAACTTCCTTGTAAAGAAGTCCATTCTAGGAATGCCGGATCAAGGAACTGGGGTAGAAGAGATATAAGAGAACATTGTCTTTTACAATCTAAACTGTTACAATCTAACAGTTTGAATTTATTCTAATCTGCCCTATTTTATTACACAACGGATTGGGGAAAACGAGCCACACACATTTTAGAATGTTATTGGCTGAATGACTTTCACAAGTCTGACATATGGTTGGCATTAGAAGATTTCAAACCTCTCCAGGCATTTCTTCAATCTACCTGGAGAAGAATCTTTCAAGGCTCGTAATTCCAACCATATGTTAGTCCAATGAAAGGTATCAATCACCATTTTAAGGATCTGCCATGGGCTAATGGTGGCCATACATGCAATGATAATAATCATACTTCATCGGGTGTTGTACCATAATAACTTTGCTATTTGACTTTCCTTCTTCTTTAAGACATTTGTATCAATAATATGAAGCTTTGAAACTGGTTTTTCTTGCTCCACATTTTTATTTCCCATTTTTTGTAATTTGGCTAAATCTAATTTAGGATTTAATCATTTACGATGAGTGAGAATCTCTCATACAAATAATTTATATGCACACCTACCTCTTTACAGGACATGTAAAGGACACGTAAAGCAAGATTTGCATCAGCTACCCATCAAGCACCTCTATTATCTTGCAACAACCCTTTAATAAGAGACTTGCTTCTAATTTCTCCCATAAGGGTGAATGTGGACTGATCCGGGCCAAGCTATTAACAACCCAGCAAGTTGTAGGTGTGCATGCATGCGTATGGTGTGCTGTAAGGCTGAGAAGAGGTTGGTCACTCAGAACAGTTAATTAGGAAAACCTTACTGGACAAAGTGGCAGTAGGGGATACCAAACCCTTTAATTCCCTTTAAAAAAGTTTAATCTATAATCAGACTTGTAAAAAATATATTGACTGAAATGGCTGCCTAAGGCAGCGGCCATACTCCAACGAGCGGTAAGGCATGTGAAATGTGAATTTTTTACTGATAACTTCATAAAGTTTGTCTGGTCTTCCCACAATGATTCCTTTTATGTCGCACTTTATTTGCATGACATTTAAATTCTGCATTGCTGCTCGGCACGCCATTGATGTTATGATTAAAAATGGAACGTTCGTTGACACAAATATGCTAATTATCATTCTTAAACTGACACCTCCAATATTTATGTTGCAAGTCATTAATAAAACTTTGATTTCCGAAAGTAAAATTCAGAATTTTTTGCGAAAGTCCCCGTACAGAGAAAATAAACATTAGACCTGAATTGATTTTGTTTTTACGCGATACCAGCAAATTCCATTGTTTTTGTGTCAATCTCAGGTGAAAACACAGAAAGTTATGACTATAATAGCAGTTCTGTCCCTGGTACAGATGGCAATAGTCCTGTTGCTAGGTTTAGCCTTGAAGAATTTTTTGTTCCTCTCTTGAAATTCCAGATTATTTGTCTCAATGCTGTGAATATTCGAAGGTTTCCTAAGGCAAAAGAAAAAGTCACTCAAGGGAAAAATAGTTTGCTTCCAAATATACACACACAAATACAATAACGCAAGAAGACAAAAGGGAGAAATTTAACGGTAAAACGTCTGGAGCCTGGTCAACAGAAGATTTAAGGAAATACGTCTACTCAGCTGCCTGTAATCACCTGGTTTTGAAGGCAGACAGGAAGGAAGGAAGATTGGTTTGGCATGAAACAAAACTCCTTTGATGCTGTAGATACCACAGAGTAAAATACCCATTCCCTGCCATTAGAAGTCTGTTGACTTTCTTAATTAAGACAAACATGTTTCTCTAAAGCAAACTCCCTCGGTCTACCCTCTCACAAGCCCATAGCTGACACCGTAAGCCAAACTTAGCATAGGTGGTCTCGCTAAAACTTTTTATAAGGATATTTTTAGGTTCTGCCCACATGCGGTAGATGAATTTCATTTCCTTCATTAGATTATACATCCAATAATAGCCCATGTTTCACTTTTTATGAATGAATAGAATGCACACCGTTAAGAACACACGCTAAAGAACACTTGGATCTTTAAATAGAGGGTTTTGCATATGGTTTTTATTGACAGGACATAAAAATGAGAATGTGTTGTTTTAATGAGGTAGTGTAATGTGTTTAGTTAATTCCTTTATGAAAATATTTTTACATGTATCTGGGATTATGTCCTAGTACAGTTCAAGGCCCTGACCACATTAAGTAAAGCTTTAAAAAGAGGAATGTAATATATTCAGGAATATTATTTTCCATAGAATTGTACTTACCTACATGAATAAATATAATGAACCAAACTTGAATAAGGAAGGGGAAATCACAAAGAAGTTGTCTGCAAAAAGTAACCTTGGTTCATTGTAATTATTCACAATAAACTTTTTGCAAACTACTTCTGCGTGCTGTCCCCTTTTTCAAGTTTGGTTTATTATACTTTATACTGCAGGGCACGGAGCAGTAAGAAGTAGAGCTGGACTAGAACTCGAACTTGAACTTGAGTTCGAGCCAAACTATTCGAGTTCAAACGGACTCGGACTTCTTGAACTGTCCCGAATCCGGATTTTCGATATTTTCCGGACTTTCGATAATTAACGAATGTTCGAACGTTCAAGGCAAGCGAATATGTGAGTAAAATGTCTATTACACCTATACGCGAGCATCGAATCTGCGAGTAAAATATCGCGAGTAAATATCGAATCCGCAAGTTAAATGTATATTATACCTATCCGCGAGCATCGAATCTGGGAGTAAAATGTCTGTTATACCGATTCGCGAGTAAATATCGAATCCGCGAGTAAAATGTCTATTATACCTATACGCGAGCATCGAATCCGCAAGTAAAATGTCTATTATACCTATACGCGAGCATCGAATCCGCAAGTAAAATGTCTATTATACCTATACGCGAGCATCGAATCCGCAAGTAAAATGTCTTTTATACATATTCACAAGTAAATATCGAATCCGCAAGTAAAATGTCTATTATACCTATACGTGAGCATCGAATCTGCGAGTAAAATGTCTATTATACCAATACGCGAGTAAATATCGCATTATCGAATCCGCGAGTCGTTCATGGTATAATTATCAAATGTTCGAAACACGAGAGCTCGAAAGTAGCGCGTGTGAGAGTTAAAATCGATTTTTCGAAAGTCTTGGATATTTGAACATCTTCCCCTGACCATTTCCCATGTCCCACAGCCATTAACATTAAGTTACCATTGATATTTTAATTGTATTTCATTTGAACTTTTCGAACTATTTGACTCCCATTAACTTTAATGGGTCCGTTTTCGAACTTTCAAACTTTCCATATAGTTCGAAAGTTCGAAAACGGACCAAACTTTTGAAAGCTCGGCCATCTCTAGTAAGAAGGAGCAATTTAAGTGTACCCACTTACCAGCTCAATAAATATTTGTTACTGAGTACAGAACAGATTCAATTGTTCCTTGTTTTTTTCTAGTGTTCTGTCTGCTGTGTGCTGTTAACTTCTACTGATGGCCTCCTGGGGAACAATCCCAGTCCTTTGAGTGGGCAAAGCCAATAGCAGCCAAAATAATGAATACTGATGAGTTAATTTAAAGGATGTACACTAGAGTAAGAATATCCACAGGACAACCTAAGGTCCTTCCTAGGGCCCAGGACATTTTTAAGTACCAATAGAGATTAACAAAACTGACAAATTTATTTAAGTTCTGAATATCCAACAAATTTTGCTTTAGAAAAAAATTCAATCACAATTTTTTTTTTTTTTTTCATTTTGTTTCAACATTTTTCCAATAAGTTTCAAGTTTCCAAAAATGTGAAAATTCCATCAGGTCCACAGATTTTTTAACCCAGGTTTGTTTCGAAATCGTGACTCAACACTAGGTCCCAATTACAGAAGCAGAAACAGTGTTTAACGACATGTCCAGCCAAAAAATAAATAAGTGGTTTTATCCTAATTACCCCCCAAAACTCAAGATGCATTTTAACCTTAATCCGACCTCGGCTGATCCCTCGACAAAAGTCACGCTAAAAGCACTTTTTTTTGGCTGGACACGCCCTTTAAAGTCTGTAAAGTTCTCATATAGCGATGAAGGGACCCTAAATCGCAGCAGACACTAAGACCCCATTTGTCCATAATACATCTCCGTTCCAGACTAACGTAGTAAGATTAAATATTAGCTCCGACTTCACCTTTTCCCTTCTGTAAATCATTGGAATAGTTAAATAGTAAAAAACACTGTAATATGTGGTTAGGTAGGTCAACCTGAAAATTCAGATGCTGCTGCAGATCTTCCTAGACAACTACACTGTCCTTGTAAATTACAGAGAACGAATAAAGCAGAGCGGGGACTCCCAACTGTGTCTTTCAGCATTTTTCAGTAGCAACTCAGTTTATGATAGCGGATTGTCTTGTAAACATGTGACATGCATTGGTTGCCTAAATCAAATAACGCTCAGGAGCCCTGAAGGCATCTATTAACCTAACGTTCATGGAAACTGGTCTTCACAAAAGCCCTTATGATCTATATAGTTTCACATGCTGAGTCACAAGCCTGCATCTTTCCATTCTTAATAATTACATTAAATCATTTTCCTTCTGACAATTGTGCGAGGCTTTCTTTGTATAGGCTTAATTGTTGGCATTCCCCTTCTACTCCATTGACCAATCATTTTATTAGATTTGATAGAGACATGCATTTCCTGACTATTAATCTGAGAGTCTTTCTAAAGAATGGAACTTTCTGTAATGGTTATCCATGTTAACTGTTTAGAATAGAATAAACAAGGTTTCTTTGGGAGATAAAATATATACAATACAGATAATCTGTCAATATAATAATGTAGAGGGGCAATGGGATAATAGGTGTAATTGATCACAAACACTTTAATTATGGAGACCAACAGTGCATTATATCCTCATAGGAGTCATTTAGCTATGACATAGTGGATTATGTCCTTTTAATAGTCATGAAAGGAGAACTTTAATGTGAATAAAGTTAGGATTGGAACTTTCTACCTCCTAATATCAACACTATGAGGTGGGGCAGCACGAAGAAAACAGCTTCCACCAGGCTTCCTGAGTGCTTCAGCCATACATTTAAAACAGGAAGACACAGCCATAACCTGGCAAATGAAAACTTTTAGTGCTGTAGCTCCTTAATGAAACAATACTGGGAGGTAGGAATAAGCAATCCTACCACCCTGCTCCAGGTACTTTTAATTTTTAAGAAGTACATTTATACAGTATAGTTATGACATAGACAAATATATCTTTATATTAGTCACTCTGCAATGTCACAGATCATGTGATTGCTGCCAAAGTGAAAATAAATAACAAATAAAATGCCTCTTCGCACAACGCAGGACAAAGTAGCCCTGTATCAATGAATCTCTATAAGGAAGCAAACTGTCCTTAACACCAATTATAATTATCAAGTACCATATACATAAAAATCCAATATTACACATAAGCTGCTAAAACTACAAGTGTGGGGTGTACCCCAAGACTCCTTCATATGGAAAAGGGTAATCTCCTACATTGTACACAGTGAAGTGAAGTGGACACATGCCATAAACGGGAAAAATCCTCTAATTGACTCCCCCATTGCTGTTCAATGCTATAAAAGAGCAGTCTATAAACAAGTATCTGGCACGGTAGATATTCCTCCTATTTTCTAGCTTGGCTATTATGAGGAAGTGAGTAGGAATTTCTGGCATAGCAATAGATGTAGAATACTTGGATTTTGCTAAGGCTTTTGATACAGTCCCCCATAGGCAACTAATGTATAAGCTAAGGTCTGTTGGTCTGGGGAGGCACATTTGTACATGGATAGAAAATTGGTTAATGAATAGGATGCATAGAGTAGTTGTTAATGGGGCTTCATCATTATGGACTAAAGTGCTAAGTGGGGTGCCACAGGGTTCTGTGTTGGGGCCGCTTCTATTTAAAGGGCATGTCCAGCCCTTTTTTAAAACTTTTTTTAAACCAACCGCCGTAATACAATTATTAGAAAGTGCCCCGATATGTACTTACCTTCCCTCTATCCTCCATGGCAGTCTCCAGGCCCCTCTATCCTCCGCGGCAGTCTCCAGGCCCCCTGCTTGCACGGAAATGCAAGCAGGGGGCGGGACCGGCAGCCACGTCCTTGATTGGCTGAGAGGCAGCCAATCAGGGACGCGGCTGCCGGCTGCTCAGAACGCCGGAGGATAGAGGGAAGGTAAGTAACTATCGGGGCACTTTCTATGAAATCTGTTATGGCGGTTGGGGCTTGGGGAATCAATATATATAATTTATAATGGGGATTTTACACTAGGGGGAGGGAGAAAAAAACAGGATGGAGAGGGAGGGAGAGGGAGGGGGGAGGACTCTCCTGCGCATGCCTCAACCTTGTCGAGGTTGAGGCAGAGACAGGCGCAGGATGAGTCACTGGGAGCTTCTACACTGCAATTTTCCTGGCTTTGGAGGGGTACAGCATGGCAACCATAAGGAGCTGGGATGGAAGGTAAGGATTTTTGTACACTACAGAGTGGGGCCAGAATGGGGTTAAATTTGAGTTTTGGGGGTGGACATGCCCTTTAATCTATTTATTAATGATTTGGGTGTTGGTATTGTCAGCGAGGTCTTTGTGTTTGCTGACGACACAAAACTTTGTTGCAGGTGGAGAAGGTGAAATTTGCAGGGAGAATGTGAGGGTATCTGTTGGAATTTGCAAGGGGCAACTGGCAGATCTGAAACCATTTTTGTTTCAAAACGGGGGCTCATCCCTAGTTGGAAGAGGAGGTTGTGGGGATCTGCAATGTACTAAAAGGGAGGTGGGCACTATATCTTTTAGTTAACTTATTTGGTCCATTGTAATGGATAATGTATCCTCTACGATACATTTTATGGATATCAGAAGTTTCCACGGAGTTTATAAAAAGTTCTTGGTCTGCAACCTGCAGCAAGTGCGATGCGAATAGAATACAGAGTCCATTGGGAATTGTCAGACTACACGGCAGAGGAGCAAGCAATCAGGTAAGTACCTTACCTTCGTTCAACAGAGACGATTAAGGCTCATACACGAACACCATTTATAAGGATATCATTTGCACATTACAATATTCTACGTAATTTCTTGGCTACCTAGTAAGTATTTATGGCCTACACTTCTATCCTTCCATCATATGAAACCAAACTGCAGAACTGTATGAAGAATTGCATGATATACAAGACAGTAAAGCTGGGTACGCACCATTCAGTAATTCAGCCCAATCGACATTTCAGTGTCCGCCGCCCGTTTGTTGTGTCTCGGGTGAACATTTGTGCCCAGCTTAAATCAGTCTCAGGTAAATATAAACTGTGTAATTATTATTCTATGGTTTTAGAAGATGAAATAAAATTTAAGACAACAGAGAAAAATAAAGGGCATGTTTAACCCCATACTGGCCCCACTGACCTTACATCGCTGCTTCTTATGGTTCTCCTGTAGTGTTTGTCCAAAGTCCAGGAAACTGAAGAGCAGTGTCTGTCTTCCTGTCCAAACGTCTCAGCCTCCTGTCTCCTGTTGCACCTAGCGTTAAATCCTTTGTCTATATTTTAGGTGCCCCCTGCCCACCCCTAACCGCCAAGTTGTTTTTGTAAAACAATATTCTTATTGCTACTTATAGCCCTTCATTCCTGCAGTGTCTCCATTGACGGCAGCCTCATCTGTGATTGGCTGCCGGTCAGCTGGTCCGGCCCCTTGCTTGCAAGTTCTGGAAAGCAGGGAGCAGGATCAATGCGACGGAGGATCGAGGGGCTGTAAGTAATGATCTAAAACTTTTTTTACACTTTAACACGGCGGTTGGGGGTAGGCAGGGGGCCCCTACCATATATCAAAAATACATTTTTAGGGTGGACATGCTCTTTAAGGCTCATACACAACCGCCAGCAAACAAGCATCCGTTGAACGTCCATACTGGATGATAATCATATGTATGTGGCTGTTTAGTCAGGCGTTGTTGGTGGTCCAACCTGATAATACCCAACTGAATGGCCCACTCTTACAATTATCATCCAGTACAGCTGCTCGATGGCCGGTGATTTATCAGCAGTCAGTCCTTCAATGGCACGTCGGTACGAGTCTTTACAAATAATATTTCAAGGGAGACCCAGGGGCTTCAAGCTATTAAACTCTATGCAATTGTTTCATGGTCGTGGTATTGCTAAATTAACTTTTTATGTAACCACTTCTTTATAAATTTCACCCTTATAGTTATAAAAAAAAACCTCCAAACTATTAAGGCAATAGTAATAATAATAATAATAATAATAATAATAATAATAATAATAATAATAACTAGCCGAGCGAAACCAGTACCGCCGCTTTATAAATAGAAGCGGCGGTACCGGGTAAGTATCGGCGCGAAAGGTTAACGCTTCGTTAACTTTTCGCGGCCGTTTTCGGGGCTTCATAAATCGCGGTAAACGCGATTCATGCGTTAATGGCCGCGAAAACGGCCGCAAAAAGTTAACGAACCTTTATAAATATGCCCCCTTGTGTAGGGATTCCTTTGTACAGATCTTTAAAGTAGTGAAACCAGACTTTGCCATTTTGGATGTGTTGTTTGTTTTGTTTGGATTTTGTGCCAATGTGATTCCAAGTCTCCCAGAATGAGTTGTCTTGGAGAGATTGTTCAAGTTTTTTTAAGTTTACTTTGAATGTAGTTTTGTTTCTTCTTTCTGAGGGTAAATTTATATTGACGTTGAGTGACGTCATAAGCTAATTTTAGTTCATCGTCACTAGGGCATCTGTGTTTTTTATTTGACATCACTCGCAGATTTTTTTCTGAGTTTTTTGCACTCACTGTCAAACCATTTATTAGATTGTTTGTTTGATGGCTTTTTGTGATTGGTCCTTTTCACTCCTGACATTTCTGTAATGGTGAATAAGATTTTGTCGAGATCTTTTGCTGCTTGCTGAAGTC
Organism: Hymenochirus boettgeri; assembly: GCA_019447015.1. NCBI lineage: Eukaryota > Metazoa > Chordata > Amphibia > Anura > Pipidae > Hymenochirus > Hymenochirus boettgeri. The sequence continues at coordinate 125,231,628 of CM033470.1, forward strand.
CTTGTTCGCTGAATTCATAAGCCTTTCTATCGTAGTTTAGAACCATTTCTTTCACCTCCGGTCTGTTTAGGACCTCCTTATAGGTTGTGGTTGACTGTGTAGTCCATTTGTAGGAGGATGGCAAGTTATAAAGACCAATTGAACTGTTGTGTTTGAGTGATTTATTTGAAGAGTTGATATATATTAGAATTTGGTTGTGGTCTGACAGGTGTGATTGGGGAGCGACTATGAAGGCACTTATATATGAAACGTCCATGTCTGTAATGGCGTAGTCTACCACACTACTGCCCACGTGGGAATTTAGGGTGTATCTCCCAAAGGAGTCTCCCTTGGTTCTTCCATTTAGTATGTGAAGTCCTAGGCTTCTACATAAGTTCAGCAGTAGTTTCCCACTTTTATTTATTGTGCTGTTATAGCTGTTTCTGTCACTTTGTATGTCATGGCAGTGAGTCTCTGCTCCAAAATATAACAATTGCCATCTGAGGTAAGGTAATCCTTCTCTCTGCCCGTTCTGGCATTCATGTCCCCATAGATTAGTACTTTTCCTAGGGTTTGGAAGTGTGCTGCCTACTTTTGCAGTATCTCATAGCCCTCAGGATTATAGTATGGGGATTCTGACGGGGCAAAGTATAGTGCACGTAAGTATATATCAGTTTGAGTGGAGGTGATGGAGCTGCTTATCTTCATCCAGATATGGCTTCTCCCTCTCTTGATTGGTTGTATGTGTTCATGGAGGTTTTCTTTATACCAAATTATTATCCCTCCTGAACAGCGCCCATGCTTGGTATGTTTGTTCTTTTGGGCTGCAACAGAGAGTTCGCTATAACCAATAGGAACCGGGACTGAGCTATCCTCTGATCGGGTCCATGTCTCTAAGAGGATCTGGATGTCCACTTTGCTCAGACTTTCTTTGAAATCTGGGTCATTTGTTTTTGTTCCAAAAGCTGAAGCATTCAGGCCCTATCTCTGCTACCTATCTATCTATCTCTGCTATCTATCTATCTATCTATCTATGCTACCTATCTATCTATCTATCTATCTCTGCTCACTATCTATCTATCTATCTATCTATTTATCTATCTATCTCTGCTATCTATTTATATCTGCTATCTATTTATATCTGCTATCTATCTATCTATCTATCTATCTATCTATCTATCTATCTATCTATCTATCTATTATCTATCTATCTCATCTATCTATCTATCTCTCTATCTATCTAAGACTTGCTATCTATCCTCTGCTTCTATCTATCATCTATCTATCTATCTATACTATCTACTAATCTATCTATCTATCTATGCTAGCCTATTTATGCTGTCTGATC